>JABASH010002968.1:0-18093 GCA_019776445.1 Tomocerus maximus | reverse complement strand
GTATATAAAACAAGATAAATTTGAGATAGCATTCATTAAAGTACAGAGTGACAACCACGTGGAGACAGTTGGCTATTCTTTTTTCAGACCCGCTGACAGGACAATTAAGCTTAAGTCAGTAGAGGAAGATGAAAGTGGAAATTAAAGTCGCCTAATGAGCTCCGCATTAATTATTAGCAGCAGTGTCTGGAGGAAACCGTGACCCATGAGAAGAATCATATAAGAGATTTTAGTGTCACAGCCCATAGCTATTATTTTATGCGTTCTCACACTAGGTGTAGGTTTATCCATGTATTATTAAGTTGCGATTCTTTGCGATTTTATGCGATCACTTTTATATCCGTCCGTCTGTCTGTAGCCAACATAACTTTAGAACGGATGCAGATAATTCGTTCAAACCTTCTATAATTGATGTCAGGGTTAAAACAATAGTTATACTCGAAAATGGGCAAAATCGGTCACTCCCCCTGACTGGGGGAGGGGATTAAAAACTAAAAACCGACGTTACTTTAGTTCTGTTCATCCTAGGCAGTTGTAATTTAGCTCGTTTAAAAGCTGACAGTCTGACAGCCTCCTTAACACATCTAAATAGGTCAATAGAAAGTAGAAGTCAAATGTCATAAGGTTTTGGCTATTGGCAAAAACTTCGCAACTTTCTTATAATCCGTTACAATGGTTTATTTACTAAGTAGGAAAAGTATGTAATTATTATTGCATACCCAAGTGAATTCATTATGTTGCAAAATTATATTTATAAAAGAGTTATAGAAATACGCTTATGAGCATCCTCACATGCTCTATTTAAGGCAATTAGACCCAAAGTTATAGTGACAGAGAAAAATAAGGAAGTTTCCTCATTGTGAATACAGAGTTAAAGATGAGATTTGTAACGTTGCTAGTTGTTACGCGTGTAATTGGCGATTATGATGAAAAGGCGATGAGATGCCGTCACGATGAATTTATTTACGGTCTTTTAACCTTTCGCGTTGCTATTAGTTTAAGCTGTGCCGAGAAGGAATGAACATTTGTGGGGAAGTGTCGAGTTATCTTGGATTGTCGTCTATTAAGTAATCCGTAGCACATAATATGAGTTCTTGGTTAGATATTCGGGTTACATTAAGAACATGACTTACGGTTAGTTAGCGTTGTTTCTTCTCAAATTGTCTAGCTGTATGTGTGTGTTACTTAGTTTATGAGTGGTAGCGTCTATGACTGCTGGGGAATCGAAATTTGATGGGAAAGAGAGTGCAAAAAGAGAAGGTAGTGAGTCCAGGTCAGAGATGAGATTAGAGCGTGTCGAGGTGGAAGGTAATTTGCAGAGTTTCAAGTGCGAAATGAAAAAGTGGGATCTTTCCACTGCCCCGGGAAGAAAAGTAGGAAGCAAAATGGCTTAGTGGGTGGGAAAATGGGGAATGAAATTTAGTTGAAAATGAAAGTAATGGACATCTGAAGTTCTAAAACGCGTAAATAAGAAATACTCATCTATATTCAATATACAGCATTAATAACATTAATTTTAATAATTGATGTTTTTTTATACTATACTACTGTGGAATAGAGGGAAGTACTAATTTAAAGCTTTAGAACTCTATATTGCAATATGATCAGTTAAAAGGGACTTTACAGCATATAATCAATACTTCCCATAGTACTTTTTCATTCCCCGGATATTTATTTCCCACTTTTCATATTATAAAATCATAATGAGGTGGGAAATGGGAAAATTCGAAACCGTTGCAATTTGGTTGTTGAGAAGAAAAAGAAAACGTGCTGAACTGTAACTGTAGTTCTGCACTCTCAAGATCTACGAGAAGGGAACTGACTGCGTGGGGCCACGACAGCCTCACTTCACTACTGATCATTAGACTCTGCTTGGATCTACTAACTCGTCTTATATGAGAGTCAGCCAACTCGAATTCTATACCCATGTGTCTAAATATGCATTCAATTTATAGAACCGAGTTTTGGTGGTTGGCGTGGCTTCCATCATGTGTCTTGGCGAGAAATGGCTCTGGGGGCTCTCTTTCCTTCTCATGGCAATGACATGACACTTAAGATGAATTTGAATTTGATTGAAGACATTTCATATTATCGTATCTCTATAAGATTGACTTGGCACGTTAGCTAACACACATACCATTCCAATAGGCATGGCATCAATGCCACTATCCTCTCATTTCAAATTATTTCTATTTTAGATCGATACAAAAGTAGTTAATGTAACATGAGTTTGAACTTTGCTATTTTGATGATATTATCTAGATATATATGTATAGGTTACTACTAGAAATGTTCTCTCTTCAAACTTTGCCATTTAATCAACGCGCCTGAAGTTGAAACGATTATGTGAAAAGATTCCCCTTGTAATTCAGATTTTCAGATTGTGAAATATAGTGTCATTTAACTGTATGTAAAGTATTCACTTATTAGAATTTTCGGTAGAATTATCAGTTGAGTCTAGGTTGAATTGCATCGCGTCGGGTTCTATAGATTACTTGCTTATAATATATTTTAGTTTAGGTACAAATACAATGTGCTTACATTACATTATTTATTCCTTATACCAAATACCATTAATGCTACTACCATCTACCATCGACTACCAACCATGTAAGACTTTTATCATATAACATTGGAAGCGACTCATACTCGATGTTAGTGTCAAGATGAAGGTTTTTTTTATTTGGTTCAAATTGCTTTCAGAACTATATAAATATACGACATGAACCCAGGATAGGAATTTTAAGATTATTACTTACCCACAAGTCAGGGACAAGGAATGAATTTAAATTCCAAGAAAATTTCTTTAGAATCCTTCAAAATAAATTTCCTGTAAATTATTAGATCTCTTCATGATGTGATTCAGGATGTCATTGGTTTCTGATATTTTTTGTCATTTCTGTTTAGTCCAAGTGAAGCATGGAATTGTGCTGCAATATTGAATTTCGATATCTGTATTGTAGTCGGTAAGAGGTAATGGTAATATATATGTCTACATCGCCGAATGGATGCACAATATGCCTTTAATAAACTTTGCATTTGTTGTTGCATACGAAATTCTCGTGCCTTGTTAGCTGAATTCATGGCATTTTATTACAGACAGGTATGAAGGTTTATGTTTTGTCTTTACCTTGTTTAGCTATCTATCTTTGAGTTTGTATTTCTCGGGATTTTTATGCGTATTTTCAGCATAGTATACGGATAAGTGCTTTCTCTTGGTATTTCACAACCTCTGAGATTTCAAAGAAAGTTGTGAGTAGTGCATTGTTAGATTGATAGTCGAATGTGGAATTTACGTAACTTTCTCAAAGCGATTGCTCACGAGTTTTTGGAAAGGGCTTCTCTTAGGCTTCTCACATTTCTCGTTATAAAAGGGTTGTCTACCAATGCGCAATTCTAGAAATCTAAAGCATAAAAAATTTGATCTACCTACTCGTTCAATTCGTGATACCTTCCGACGCTCAGATTCCGAGAACGAGCATTCATTACCGCTTCAATTTTGATGAAATGACTTCAGAATGCTTAACGAAAATACAGAAAGTGAAACTGAGAGCAATAGAGAAAATATGGTAATCTTTTGGTTATTGATTGTATATATCATACAATATTGTAAGATACCCAGGTGAGCAGAGAAACTTCTGGATACTAGACAGCTCTTTCGAGGATCACTTTACTACTTACCTGATCTACTACTGCATGAACGAACAGCGCGGGATAGTTATTGTTTGCTTATTGTTTTTGAGGCAAACAGCAAAGTTTATGTTAAGTGTTAACATACACTCTCCCCTCGAGGAAGTTGGGTCTTGTGCAAACTTTGGGGGTAAATATCGTATTTCTAGTTGTAGCAGTTAGGCCTTGGTTTTAGGCTTTTACTTTGGACCGAGTTTATTTTGCAACAGTAGAGACTTGGCTAATAGATCGTATATAAGTAAGAGAGAGACTCTCGATAGAACAAAAGGATAGATTATATATAGATTATAGATAGTTAATAGTTTATATCAATTTGCAACTTTACTGACGATACTGCAAAGGAAATGGTGTATTTTGGCTTCCTGTTTGAACTCTGTTGTGGTACATACGACGGATTCCACACTTCATCGGCCAGTAATAGTGAAAGCTCCAGGGACCTTTACAATGCACACTTGTATTATATCAAATAGTTGTGAAAAGTTTTGCTGTAGAGTTTATATGTAATAAGAGATTGAAAGTAAAAGCATCTTGTGTCTGTCTTTTCCATAATCACAGCGGGTCCTATAGACATACACTTTTTGTACAGGAAGCTATATCTTTGTACACTAAAGGTTGTTTACAATGATAGTGACCTTATAGTTCATTCCGTGCAGTTTCGCAAACTGAAGATGGGTTTTGTGGTACCTTCACAAATGTGAAGAATAAACTGCACTTAAATATATCAATACTTTAGAGTGAAGTAATGAGATGTCAAGGGTAATAACGACTATAGGGCCATTTCCCAATCCAGTGGGAATATCTCTTGAAAAGCATTTGTCACTGTTGTATTTGTATTATGACCTGGAGAAATACTGACAGTAATGGTTAATGCACATACTTTACTTCTGTCTGCTCTCAACGAAAGTGTACTTATATACTATCAATGTACTTGCGTGTACAAAATCTGAACGTAGTAGTAGCCAAGAGGAGGTAAATAAGGAATTTCTTAGTAGCAATGAAACTAGTGACCAAAGTATAGTTATTCTTGTAGCTGCATATATATTACTTATATTAGGAGTACATCAGCCCTGAGAATTTGATGGTGAAAGTAAATAGCACTTTTTCTATTCTTTAGTATCCGGTTTAGGAGGAAAGGAGAGATGAGATGAGTATTTTATGTGCATTGTTCTTAATTCGAATCCCTGAAGTAAAATGTGCTGCACGGCATACACACACAAGTTATGTAACATTACGACAAGTATACTCTTGAAAGGAATGACTTATCTTTGGGTCGAGTGTTTAGGGAAAGCACGTTCGTTCATTCAATGATTTTAGCTTATTTTGTTTAGTCAGTTTACTTTCCCATGTCTTGGAAAGGATTAGCTTGGTTTACTCCAGATAGGAATTCGTCGGGAACATATTGAGCGTATACATACACTCTGGAGTGAGTAGCTTAAGGACACGCCGGAGAGAGTTACAGATACTGCACTGCGGATTTCTCTGTTAAGAACCTTAAGAAGAGCAACAAAGCAAAGCCAACCTAAACTGCCTTACCAAAAATGTATGTATGCATTTGGCTGCCTTTGTCTTAGTTTAGTTACCCTTGCCGACTCTTGTTCAAGGTGAAATTACATATGAAAGGCTAATAAAACTACGACAGAGCACTAATTTAATTACCCACATCCTATAAACAAAATTTTTAGTTGCATACATACTGAACTGTGAACAGTATGTGATCTTTATGGTACCATGACTTTTATGTGCACAATTTACATAGAGAACTGAAAATCCAGTACAATGTTATGCATAATTAATATTAAGCATGGGAACAAACCAAATGGTACTTTTACGGGTTTGAAGAAAAGCAATATCTGAGTACTTTAATTAACGTAAACAGTATATAGTAACACGCTACGCACATAATAATGAAAGTAACGTCTGCAGTATAAGTTTGCAGTAGCATAGCATAGTAGTTTCTAAACTTTTATGTAAGTAATGCGCTACATTGAAGATACAGATGCTACTACAAAACTTACTCATATGCAGACGGAAAAGAAAACATTTTCCTATGATATTTATTTTGTGCATATTCTTACAGATAAATTCTATTCTGTTAATAAAGAGAAAGAAGAATTCGTCAATTATATGAGTTACCTCCGCGGGTAATTAGTTGGCAAACATAAAGCAATGATTTTTTAAAAGATTATAACTATACTAGTGGTTAGTCAGTAACATTTTGGGCATGTAATCATGAATAATGCAATTATTGTACCATATATCGTACTCTTCCTTTATGTTTCTACACTTTTTTAATTTTGGTTTTGCAGATAATGTTCACAGAAGAAGATGTAAAATTCTATTTGGCAGAGTTGGCCCTGGCTCTGGATCATTTGCATGGGATTGGAATAATTTACCGTGACCTGAAGCCTGAAAAGTATGTAGCTATCATTCTTTGTTATTTGTTTACTAAGTATAAAGAGGTAGCTAGACCAGTAATGGTATTGCGTCCATGTAGTGTCTTACTCAGAGTTACTATGAAATATTATATCCGTTTTATTCATTATCAGAAAGATTCATTTGTGTTGTTGTAGGTTCTAGTAGCAATACCTATATAATCCTTGGTAGGTACGGACAATTTATAATAATATATTTCAACTTTACGGTTGAGCTAGGTAATCAACAAGTTGGAAATGAGTAACACGAAATCGAAAGCAAGTTTTAAGCTGCTGTATACCTTCCTAGCTAAGAATTTCCAATTTATGACAGCGTCCCTATCAACTATAAATGGTACCTTATATGGACTGATGCTCTGAGTTGTGTGTGCGAGACCTGTTGTTGTATACCATAGAATATAAAAACAGATTTCATTTTTCTTTTTACTAGTATAGTGTTTTCTGTCTCATTTTGGATACTTTTTCTGTCTGGTTAACATGTTTATCTTGTTTTCTTTGATGCGAACTTTCCAAACTTTCCATTTTGGCTTGGTTATTTTTTTCAAAATGAAACTGGAAGAATAAATATTGATTCCATTATAAACTAACAAGTTATTCCCGAAAGTATGTTAGTAGTATAGATTTACATAATAGTAATTGTCAATAGACAGACCCGTAGCAGCTAGTGCAGCGGTTACATAAAAGTTTGCAACATCATGGTTTGAAATGTGAATAGCTAATGGTTGTGTCGGACCAGCATAATTAGTAAAGTAAAACTAAAAATGTGTGCAGAACTTTGATGATGTAGCTGCAGTTCTACTTACGAAAGACTTACAAACTAAAAAGTAAAAGCAGTCGTGTACTGAAAGTATTTATATATTGATGATGTGTACCGTTGTCACTGACTGCGTGCACTGTTAATAGGCTAGTAGTAATTTGAATAACTTAGTTAACTGAATTTGATGAGGCTTAGTAAGCAGATGTAATGCAATAAAAGGCAATTGAGTGAATACGAAAGCTAATTAAATTATCAAATGGGCCCAAGTTTAAAGCAAACTCCTAATTTTGGGAAAGTAGCGCTTGCCTGTGAAAGGTTCTCACTCCTTAGACATACAAAATACAGCTTATAGACTATTAAGTCTAATATTTATCATTCCTTTCAACTATAGGTACGTAATCATTGGATATTCTCTTTTTCTATTGCTTGAAGGGCTAGATAGATGTTCATTCCAAGAACAGCTAAAGTGCAAAGGGGCTTACTGCCTTCAGAACTTATAACTATCTAACGGGCTACTTAATAAGGAAATGATTTTGTATAGATAGGTATGGAATTGTAGGCTGAGTAATTAGTCGGTCTGAATGTGCACTGCCCATTGCCTTGCCCAATTCTTAGGATTCTAGTGATGATTAGCAGACCAGTTAATTACACCGATGTAATTTAATTAGCCAAGATGGTTGGCAATAATATTAATGAGAAACTTCTTGGAAATGCACAGAAGACCGAAATAGAAAGCAAAGGAACGTGACTAACTATCCCCTGAAGGATAAACATAAGTATTTACATTGCACAGCATACAATTTGGAAACCTAATTTCAGGAATAGTAATTAAGGGGCATTTCCTTTGGGTTGTTGCTCTTTTACTATATAATCATCTGATACACAATTTATTTGAATTGTTAACATAGTTATGTAATGTGATTATTGGAAAAGTTAGTACAATAACTCTATTGACATTATTTTAGTATTCTTTTGGATTCTGATGGTCACATCTCATTGACGGACTTTGGACTGAGCAAACAACCATTAGACGATGAGAAAGCGTACTCATTTTGTGGCACCGTGGAATATATGGCACCTGAAGTTGTAAATCGAAAAGGACATTCCTATGTAGCTGATTGGTGGTCGTTTGGTGTTTTGATGGTAAGATATTCATGCAAATTGCAAATACATAAATACTATCTATCATAGTAGATACATATCTCTGTATCTATATCCCAAATATAGTTTTAGAAGCTTCAAATCAAAATACAATTACAAGGATGCGAAAGAAGTAATCCATCATTTGTTAAATCATCATCTATTTGTTAAATCAGATTAAATAGGAACAGACAGTAAATGTCTGTTAGACGTGCTAGAGTGCTGATACTGTCTGTATTAAATAAAAGTATCTAATGTAAAATCATATTGCAAGACCTGTACCATTAGTGGTCGTGTTCTCTTCGTGTTTGTAGGATTATGTGTGAGAATAGAGTGAAATGTAATAGCTTGTCTCAGTTCTGAAAAGATTAATCTGTCATGAAGAAAATCGTTTTTCAGTGTAAATTACAGCAGCGGTTTGAAATATTAGATGATCTATTTTATATATGAGAAAGTGTGTGAATTATGTTATGGAGTTGATGAATATTTCAATGTTACAAGTTAAAACAAGATGAGACTCTCTGGCTCTCTACTAAATTGTAGTTTGTCTCTGTAGTCCTCTTAAAACTTAGCACGAAAATCATGATGCATCAAAATGACGGACTATATGATTATCAATTTACTATCTTGTCGCTTTCTTCGCTCGTACATCATATGTACATTGCAATATTTCAAAGAATATTTGACTGCGTTTTCCCTGTAGACTCCTTTAATGCTACTTTTTTGAAACTATACTAAACTTTTAATGTAGAATATAGGAAAATCGAAATCAATTTACTTAATTCTTTCAACTCTCCATTTCTATTGCATTGGGTCGACTTAACAAGTTATTACCTTTAACTTAAAATTCACCTTTCTGGAGAATAAATAATACATAACCATAGCATATACTGTACATGTCCTATAGAAAGACAGTAGATGCACAAGACAGCAATTTCCTTCGGTAACATTTAGATTGGATTCTTGCTGTATTACGTAAGCTCCCAGTATCGTTCTCTTCCGCTTCATTTGAAACTTCCTACAATTTTATTAATGACAAGCCATGTCAGACATGACTAAGATGGATATTGTGTATTTTAGAAAATAAGTGTATGCTTATCCAAATAGACAGAGCCAAATATGTAATACGTGGAGTCTATAACATTCGAAGGTGCTAAGTAAGCGATGTTATATTAAACCTCATCTTATGACATGAGAGATTCATCATTAATCGCAACTATGAGTAGTGAACGAAAAATAAAGTTGCTAAAGAGTTATTAAATGAAAAGTTCTTGCTTTCTTCTCGTGAATCTTTGGACAATATTTCATTAGATCTATTATGTCCATTGTCTTAAAACAAACTTTTAACTTAAAGTGAGTAGACAACATTAACTAAAAACCTGACAAAACTGTAATCTACATGTTTCCGAAGTTTTTATGCCAATTATTTAGTATGCATATGAGTTTTAGATATAATATTCAAACTCAACTAAACTCCTATAGGTAAAAAAATTCATTTGACACAGTTTTAGAAAATGGTTTTAGATTATACGCGATCATGTGGTAGTCTCAATGAGATATGTCGCCCACGCTATAATATCATCATAATATGACTGAGAGTGTTTGCAGAGAGACTTTAACTAAGCTAATTACATTCAGACTCAGACGTACTTAAAAGATAAAATGTAAATTACTGATGTTGTTTGTTTAGCAGTAAGGACTTTGCTAAAACGCTATATAAATACCAAGTGATGCCCAACATCTCACATCTTTACCTTACTCTATGTACGTTTTGTATACATCAAGAATATGATACAGTTATTGCTGTATGTATGTTGAGGTAATAATAATATAAGTTATTCCTTGCACTGATGATACACACAAATGTACTTATATCTGTTTGAGTGAAGTGAACGAAGGTCTAAGTCTCGAGATTGTTACCCTCTGTGATTCTCCTACGGCTATATCTGTATTAACTACTACTTATACATTTCATATTATATCGGTGTAACGTTACTTTACGTTACACTGTATTTTGAAACAGAATTAGATACTCCATTGTAAACCAGATACCGTAGAAAGTCTCGCAGTAGTTAGACCGTAGAAAGTTTCGTTTCCGGAAGGAGTAACTTTGAAAGAAAATATTTAAATTGAAATCCAACTTTCCGTATATCAAATAATGGCTTTAGATTTGGGACGTAGCTAGCGATTACTGCTATGATCTGCATAGGGGCATGTCACATGCATATGTGAAATGAAATTAACCATTAAAACAATTAGAATGTGAAAGAAAATTCTGTCGAGTTTTCGCATGGAAATAGATCAATACAGTCTAATGAGGTAAATTGTGAACACGAAAATAAGTAATCGAATTGTGTTTGGTCCAATGGTGAGGTATGGAAATAAATTGAGTCATTTTTTAATGATCGTTTTATTGTAGTTCGAGATGTTGACGGGGTCATTGCCATTCCAAGGAGCAAACAGAAAAGAGACGATGGTTCAGATACTCAAAGCCAAACTGGGCATGCCACAATTCCTTTCGCCGGAAGCCCAATCGCTTCTAAGAGCCTTGTTCAAACGAAATCCAGCCAACCGACTTGGAGCAGGTAAGTTAATTTTGAGTTGAGTAGATGAGATTGAATTGGATTCAATGTCCGGAAAATCCTTTTCACTGCAAACTGTTGTGGAGGTTGCGGATTGAATGTGTTCACGTACTCACGTACTTGTGCTATTCTTTCCCTAAAAGATGAACCGCCTCAATAGGATGGTGCATGTTTCTCTGTATTAATTAGATTGGATTTCTGTACAGACGACTCTCTCTCTGCTGCTTGTTTCAAATTGTAACTAATACTTACTGCGAGTTGCTGTGAAAGGAAAATTGATTTTATCAAATGCTGATTTGTTTTAGGTGGAGTGGACGAAATCAAAACACATTGTTTTTTTGCTACAATCGACTGGGAGAAACTGTACAAGAAGGAAGTGATCCCTCCCTTTAAACCCGCAGTTTCTCGTGCAGACGATGCATTTTATTTCGATTCCGAATTCACTTCACGTACGCCCAAAGGTTCGTTTTTCGGTACGTACTTTGCTGGACTAACGCTCATGCTGCTATGCCATGCAAAGTAGTTATCCCCATGATATCTCGAACTCTGATATAAATACGTAACACATAATATTAGCATAACTATAAGATACTTTTTTCTAGACAGACATTATACATAATCCTGCAAACTTTCTCTTTCCTTTATTTAGTTTTGGAATAACATAGGTAGTTCTAGTTGAAAAGTTTGACATCTGTGCAACATTATAGGTATTATGTTATCATTCTTAAAGTTGGAAACTTGTTTAGCATCATTATAATTACTTTTGTGTAGTACACTCTCTGTGAAAATATTTGTGTTTTCCCCGAGTTCTTTTCTGTGCCAGACTAGGTGAATGCATTCTATGAATAGCAGAAATGTTGTAACTAGTCCTAAAGCAACACGATACATAGTAATAAAACCAACTTAACATTCCATGCCAGATTTCATTCCAGGCAGACAACGCCTACTATTTTAGCCAGCAAAATCGTAGGCGGTAACATACATCAAGCCAAATAACCTCACTCCTGTCCAGAAAATCCAAATCGAATGCTTCTGCTCGTGGTTTGCTTAAGCCAAGCTCTTTCAAAATAGATTCCAGACTCATTTTATATCTTCCTTCACTTTGTGTTAGTATTATATTCAATGTCCTTATTGGGTATCTACTAGAGAATGGTTAGTATAGTACTTAGGGGCACTTCTCTTTACGGCGTACATTGTAATTCAAAGAGAAAGTGGAGTAATTGCCAGGACTGCTCACAACTGATAATATACGTTACGTTTACGTATGTAATTAAATATACGTTTTTTTAATTGTGATGTAATTGCAGTTCTTATGTTTTTACAGATATGTAATTGAAACATAATCGAGACTAATAACCCGGTTTTAATTTAAACCGGTTGAACAATTTTACAAATGAATATATTTTCCGAAAAGTTAAGGACAATCTTAACATTTTTAATTTTATTTTGTCTATTGGATACATATTTAGATACAAACTAGACCTAGACTTCACCACTTGTGATTCAGAATATTAGCACACTTTCACTAACTTTGTCATTTAGGTGTAGAATAGGTGGATGATTTGTTGTATACGTTAGTGAGATATATAGGTGGGGTTTTTCTGGAAATGTACGTAAACGAGTAATCCGAGTTCAGACTGTGAACAAGTAAATTTAAGTGACCTTGTTTTTGATGTTAATGTTGCTCCTGCTAAGTCTGAGAGCAATCCTAAATTCCTAAGGCACAGTCGCAGCCTCTTTTAGTGCTGTCTCCTGACTGTGCATGCAAATCTCAGATAGTAATGATTGTTCTCAGCAATGTCGCATGTATATCTATCTAATGTAATTTTACCAGCTTGGACTCAAGACTTGATCTCTAAAGCGCTAGGAGCAATAATAGTTTGCCTAGTAATGTAAGTATTTATCATCTGCCGTGTGTAACTAACAGTGAAGAAACTGTTTGTATAAGGGTGTATCTGTATGTACTTTATAAAATAATACACTGTACAAAATTCACATGATAATATGAACATTCTGTCATATTGCTTGAGTTTTTGTTACTGTAGGCTTGTACGTGGATTTAAGATGCAATTTCCTTTGAAGATTTATGTTTTCCTGAGTTTATTCCTGCTTCTGAATTAATTTGTTTGTAAACCTAGTCATAACTAACGTGCCCCTCAGGCTATCATATCATAAGTGGTAGGACATTCAACATTCAAAATCGATGAATACGGTTAACAAAAAATTGAAAGTATGGAATAACATGAAAGAGAATGTCAACACATTTTTCTTTAGCTTCTTCGTTTTAAGACTTTTTAGTCATTTTGGTGTACTTAGTATACAAATCCATATTTGTAATCCTATCTACATGCAATCCACTCTTCCAGACTAAGAGATATGAATATGGTAGAAGAAATACACGTGTTGAAAAGAAGATGAAAAAATGTAGGACACGTAAGAAATAAAAATGAAACCGTTTCCGTATTAAATCATATTAAAGCTTATAAATGAAAAAAGTTTTTGTCAAAATGAATGGACAACTCCTTGTGGTATAATCTTTCATATAGTGGTATCCACTATAATATGAGAATGTAAACGAAGAAAGTCAGGAAATAGTTAAAAACCGAGTGCCCGCGTTTGCATTTAAGTAAAATTGTATAGATATCCGTTCAAAGGAAGAGAAAGGCAGAAATTAAATTTGTTTGATAAAATGTCTCCGGCTATGTCACCGTTGAGTACAATAGACATCTCATTTCACAATGGAATATTAAAAATTGGAACGTGCAATTGCTTGAAGAGACACTTGTACAAGGAAGACATCTAAATAGTTGAAATATTCTTCAAATGAGTCCGTTAAGTCTTTTCCCCTTTGTCTGTTTTCTTAAAGAAAATCTGCTTCAGTAATAATATATGTAATTTTTTATGCTTTTCTGTATATCTTCCCTTTTATGCCATGTGACTGTTACACTTTTCCTGGTAGTGCTGTGTATACTCCGATATAACTGTTTCTATCTTTTGACAAGGTTGGGATTAACAAGTAGCAATCCTGTATGATATTATTTGCATATATATGACGAAGTGGTGAATGTCCTTCGCCGCCAATTGCCGTACCGGCTATGTTGTAGAAGTACTCCAAGAAATAAGTCTTTACATCTCTTAAAATCCACTGTTTCATGGATTATGTGAAGAGTTCTGTAATTCCGTCTTGAAAATTCCTTCCCTACATTTAGAATGTCCACGATGGATTTGTATATGTATTTTGTCTGAGCTTCTCTTTAGTTTTATTACGCGAAAAATTAGTTTGTTAATCTATAATGTTAAATGAATTCAAAATTTTTTGGATAGATACTGGTAATTATAATACATCTATAATATTAAATGTTTAGGTATACCGAGAATCGAGAATATTATAATGTTTAACGGAGAATTAACATAAAATTACTGTTTTAATTTTCATACTAAGTGTTTATGAATGGGTGAAAATATGTTGATGTGCATGCTTACCTGTGTCTGTTACCTTGTTGTTTGCTTTTGCTATTTGCATCTCTGGATATTGGTGAAAATGAAAATGAAATCAAAATTAGCCTGTAAGTGTTTTTATTAATGTGATTACAGATTCGCCGGGTGTTCCCCCTAGTGCAAATGCTCATGAGCTGTTCCGTGGTTTTAGTTTTATTGCTTCCTGCCTCTTGGACGACAATATGAATGCTGCAGCAGGTTCTTCCATCGCCAGTATGACCGCTGCCGCTTGCTCCTCCACAATTCCCTCCACGGGGACAGATAACAAACCAAATCCAGATAAATTCCGCTCCGTAAGTACTTTTACCTTAATGTTATAAATTAAAGCCGCAACCGTTCTTTTCTCACATTCTTTGCCGTCCAAGTCCCTATGCTGATTGAGAGAGACTTAGTGTTGCCAATGCCTAACGATAGGATGTATTTCATTCCATTGTTGGCCTGGCGAGTATAAGCACAATTGGTGAAATCAATGAAATGACGAAAAGTCAGAGAACTATAAGAAATAGATGAAAGATCTAAAGGATGTACTACTTTCTTTACAATTAGTAAATGGACTTACTGCGCTAAAAGCCAGTGAAAAAGTACTTTCTTTCCACTTTTTTAAAAGAGTCATAACGAATAGTTCCTATAGAATGGTGAATACTATAAATAGAGCTATAGAGCTTATCTGTCTCTTTTCTGCTACAATGTGCATATGTGGTTCTGATAGAAAATTGGATTTTATTTTCCGTTGGATTCTCTTACGTATATTTTATATGAAAGCATTATGGGCTTTTATAAAGGATTCTATGAAGGAATCTCCTTGAAGAATTTCCTTTTTGCCATTATGCACTTGTGTATTACCTAGCAGTATTTCCTATATAAGCCTTATGATGATGCGGTGATTTGATTGATTTTTACTGTCTGTCTTTGATGAGTCCCCATTCAACCATAAGTAGCTTGGAATTAGGTTTCAAGTGAATAGTTTCAACTAAATATAGCTTTCGCTATACCTGTATAACATTGATCTAGTAAATAACATTAGGTACATTCATCCAGTACAGTCTATTTCCCAAAGACATCATTATTTTCTGTAGATATACTTACCTTTCTCAATTCTTAGCTTTTTGCAAACTATGCCGAAAATGCTAGTTCATTCTACCCGTCTTAACTAATTTACTGGAAATGGATGATAACAGTATAATTAAAGTCGCTTTTATTGAATTTTGCAGATAATTCGGACAAGCAATATTTTAGATGACTATGATATGAAAGAAGAAATTGCCAAAGGTGCTTATGCCTCCTGTCGACGCTGCGTTCACAAAATTTCCAAAGTCGAACATGCCGTTAAGGTAATAGTACTTTAAGTACATTGGCATAGATTTACCATTACCAACCTTATTTGTGTATTATAAGAAAAATAATTCATCGTTTGTTTGTAATCATGTATTAGATTATTACAAAAGGAAAAAGAGATTGGCATGATGAAGTGGACATTCTTCTTCGTCATAGTCAACACCCTCATATCGTCACTTTGTACAGCGTAAGTTTACATATATTCTTGAAATACATTTCTTGTAAGGTGTTTGTAATAATTAATTGACTTACTGAATTGTAGGTGTATGAAGATTCCACAAATGTATATCTGGTCACGGAACTTTTACGAGGTGGAGAATTACTAGACAAAATTCTTGCGCACAAAAGATTGTCAGAAAGAGAGGCAGCTGACGTTATGGCTGTGATAGCTGAAAGTATCGCCTACCTCCACCGAAATGGGGTTAGTGTAGTTTAAATTTACCAAAATTATATTTAGAATTAACTGTTTTTCGGTTTAGAGGAAACTGTATTAAGGTTTTGGATACATACATGATACATTATAAGAGATTTTGAAGCTTGTTTTAGTTATATGACTGCATTTAAACTGGAATAGACCACTTTCCAAATGTCCTCTTTTGACAAAACGTTGCGGACAACAGATATCGTATGTATAGGCAGCCGACACAGCACAGAGCAAAGTGACTCAGATGTTAGCTTGTATCAATTCACTAATTAAAGCGTCGAAATCTAAGTCACTTAGCTCTGGGCTGTGTCAGTTGTCTATACATAGGATATCTGCTGTCCGCCACGTTTCACCAAAAGTGGAGGACATTTAGCAAGTGTACTATTCCACTTTTAGATGCGATGTATTCATAAATACTATATTTTTACGCTCTAATCAGTGAGTGCATTAAAATGTTTAGCATTTTATATGGAAATATATATTAATGGATGTTTTGTGCATTAAGACTACTAATCTAATTAGCTACTCACATAATATTATGTTGATAAATGGACTCTTGAATCTTAGGTAGTACATCGGGACCTGCAACCGGCAAACATAGTGTATTCGGATGTAACGCAAAAGCCAGAAGGACTCCGTCTCTGTGATTTTGGCTTCGCTAAGCAGTTGAGAGCTGAAAATGGACTGCTGATGACCCCTTGTTATACAGCCAACTTTGTGGCTCCTGAAGTGCTCAAGAAACAAGGCTACGATGCTGCATGTGATATTTGGTCTTTAGGTGTCCTTCTTTTCACGATGTTGTCTGGGTATGTCCTTATGTAGCCGAATGTGTGTTAAAATGAATTTGATTTCGAATGTATGCGTTTGGAACACTTTTGTTACATGATGAACCATGAAAAAATCATTTGAGAATAGCACAAACTAATAGCTGTTTTGTATCTGAGCACAGAAAGACACCTTTTGCTACGGGAGGAAGCGATACTCCAGCGACTATTTTATCCAGAATCGGAACAGGGCAGATAGATGTCGGCTCTGGAACGTGGTCCTATGTTTCGGCTCCAGCAAAAGATTTAGTTTGCAAGATGTTGGCAGTAGATCCAGCTCGGAGACCTACCGCTTCCCAAGTTATCAATAATCCTTGGTTACAGAATAGATATTCTTTACCGTCCCAAGCTCTTCCCGTTGAATTCCCTGCAAACCTTAAGGTACATTTTCTGAATAATATTTATCTAAATACATGTAGTTACATCACAGTTGATACTTATTCCGTATTATGGTATTCATTTCGTAATAAGCCTTATCAACTACTAAAACAGATACTTACTACTTTGGAGAAACTATATTGGTCTTGGTGCAATAAACGAATGTCATCTTTCGCTAAATGTTACTCCGTTGTTACTAAATGTTATTAACTGAAGGAAAGCTATTTAGCTTTATATTTATGGAAAGAAAGTTATCATGAGTTAGATAATTAATAAGTAAAAATGATGAGACCATTTTCTATTTTTATAAGACTATAATGGCATTTTGGCAGTTGAGTAGAGCAGCATTGACCTGTGAAACGATGGATAATATAGAGTAATCCCTTAAGCTCAGTTAGGCAATAGATAAAGAAAAAGTGCTATTTTTGTTCTGAAAACGGAAGGACGCTAGGTGTATAGATAAGGTGGCAAGGAGTATGTTTTACGTAGTTGTTTGTTGGCTTTTGACTATTCCGGACAGGTATTGTCATTTTGGGAAATGAGCTTCTATTTTAAGCTGTGATCTCTGATGTCTAAAAATATTCTGAGAACTTGTGAGTTGATGCCATAGATAAAAAGGAGTAAAAAAGTTTTGTCAAAGCGAAGAAATCTTTCATTTATGACACGCTGTGGACCATTCAATAAGACAATTGGGATTTTGGTGAATGGTCCAGATAATTGATTTTGACGTTCGTCTTTTGCTTTCCGTCTGTCTACACTAACGGAACCTGATATATGTTTCTGAGGAAGTTACTTTCTCCATCCATACAATAATTTCATCTTTTTCGAATTTTAGCAAACGAGTAATTTAAAAAGGCAACATAATCTGAGATATTTAATTGATTGCTTATGCCACCCTTTCGTTATCAAAGAAATTAAGCCCCACACTTATGCACGGTCTTCTTGTAAACTGGTTTCGTAGGAAGAAATCAGAAGAATAGAGAAATGAAATAATGGCAGATATAAGAATCAGGGATGGAATAGCCCAGAATTT
>JABASH010002967.1:0-18094 GCA_019776445.1 Tomocerus maximus | reverse complement strand
CACAATGATTCCATCATTGCACTTTAACTTAGGTTCCCTGTTACAGTAATTCAGCCTTAGAGCTCACATTTACCTTACAAACCCAAGATTCCCTACAACACATTGTACATTGCAAAAAGTGTTTGTGCTTAAAATTGAATCCTGTGCTTACTTACACTACCACTGTACTGGGGCTGTGTATCCTGTCTATTAAAGCAGATAATATTGCTGTTGCTGCTATTTGTATGCACACTCTTCACAGATGACAACAGTAAAAATTACTAAACCCAAATCCTAATCTGTACTTAGTAATATTTGGCTTAAAAGACAGATTATACAGTCACAGCACAGTGGTGGGGTAAGTGAGCACAGGCTCCAGCTTGAATGAAGCAACAGAGGACGGTCTCATAAGTCGCACGGCTCTTAGGTCGTAGGTCTCTACGTCGCAGGGTCTCCCCTGTCGTGCTAGGGGTATAGGGAGCATAAAAGCAGAATCAGTAATAGAATTTGGAAAAAAGGAGTCAGAGGAGAAGGATAAGTAAACTTTCGCCTGGTAAGAAGATAATGGAACCTGACAATGAGTGAAAGAGACAGAGAAGAGAAAGCTATAAGAATGAAAAGAAAGCCGGAGAAAACCCCGAGAGTTCCCAACCACCAAATTTCATCAGCTTATTAAGCTCGATTTCATTCATCCGTCTGCTCGTCTTGTTGGAGTCTCCGCGGGTATTTCTTTACGTAATCTCATGTCGATTTAAATCTTTCGCGACTGAATTCAACTTGACTTGGCTTATTCTTACTTACTTCTTCCTGCACAAACTCAATTTAATAAAAGAGCCTCAGCCTCCAACTTTCCACAGAGAAAACTCTCGGACAATGCAATTCCATGTTGTACTAAGTAGGCATAAGCATATAAGTAGGAATTATTATTGTGGGAGGCAGACGCTTTAGCTATACTTACATTTCCTACTTATAGATCCTGATGGAAGACATTGTAGAGGTTATGCGTGCGTGGAGATAGGGAGGGAGAGGAGCAACAATAAAAAAGATATTACCAATCTGTTCAACTCTTAACCTGTACGATAAACCATTGGCATTGAATGGACACATTCACGGAGATCGTTGAAGAGAGAGTCCGCCTTCTCTATCTCATCTCATCTTGATCCAGAGTAAGACGGACAGACGTTCGGATGAAATTGAGACTTTCACTATCACAGCCTTATAATATTATTAGTATCAACTAACGATAACTTGAGAGTTAAAGACCAGGCAGTAACTACTTGTCCACTTGATAACTATACGGCTATAATATACTCTATAAAATAACTTTAACTTCCTTTAATACTCTACGGCAGACATCCAAATGAAAAGAATCGATCAAAGAAGTTTTTTATTGGCTTTTTCAGCGTGCAACTCGACTCGTGAAACTAGGACAGTAAATAGCACCACAACTCCTTGTCAGCAACGTGCAAGCCAAAGATCCTTAAATTCCTTAAGTAACTTCCTCCGCACAAGAAAACGAATAAAGTGATCAAGGTAGAAATCAATCAATCACAAACAAGGGATGTTAGTCAACAGACGGATGTCAGTGCCAACCACAGTCAAAAGTTGTCAGGGTGCTGTGTGTGGTGCCAAGTCCGAGAACATCCTAATCTCCTTCCTTTAGTTCTACTAATGCTTATATTATTTCATTGCTTCTACTAAGTAGCTCTATATTGTATATATATGTATATATACCTTCAAGAGGGAATGTTTATGGCATTCTCCGATTTTCTGGGAAATAATATCAAAGGACAACGAGCGACGAAGGAGGGAATTACTTAGATATTTCAATACAATTCACTGCGAAATGAAGCATTTTGGTTAAATTCATTTGTATTTACTTACATCTTGCTAGGCTACTACTTCCCCATCATCTTGATATGCAGGGTGACAACGACATTTGGAATCCAAAAGGAATAATTGTATGCTAATTATTAAGTATATTTTTGAGTAAAGTGGAGTTATGGGACTCTTATTGAAATGTGGTTTGTAATTATACGTAATTATTACTGATTTCAATTCGTGTAATTGGATGGCCTGTTGTTTGTCGCTGAAGCAAAGCTGGAGCAATCAATCAAACTAAATATCCGAATAAATACCATAAGAAAGCCGTATTATAACCGCCGTCTTATGGTCGTAAGAAGTCGTCAGGACGCCGTTTTCCACGTATTTTCGACATCTTGAGTAGCCCTCAGAACGTAAGACGGTATTCATAATACGAACCTTTCCTGCCTTAAAAAGTTTTTTGTAAGTCTTCCCCATATGACGTTTCGAAATGTGTTGTAAATGCATTATTTCACGCTGTAGTTCTCTAGTATGGTGGTGGTTTTAGTATTGTACATTGAGTGTTCTGACTGGTGTGGTGGGGCCAACGTTCAAAGCCGCGGCAGTGCATTTGTGTGCCAAGCGAAAGAAGTAAATCAATTCGACTGACTGAAAGTAGCCCAAAAACATTGAATAGGTTCACGTACACGTAACATGAAATTTAATATTTATAATGTGCTTATAAACATCTCACACGAGAACATAGACAGGTACGAATGGGAATCTGCTCTGGAGCAGGAAGAAAGGATATAAAAAATATGACATACATAAATATTAGTCAAAATTTGGCCCGTAGAGCATACGGGTAGCAGGAATAGGACTCCACCATTTACATCTAGTGTCCATTTATATTTACGGCTCACCGAAATCTACTTCCCTTATAGCCCATGTTCATAGCCAAGTCTTGTACTCTTCTCGTCTGCCTACTCTCCACTTCCAAATTCCAACCCTAAGCATGCAATTTACAACTTTTAGGCTTCTGAAGTAAACCTTCTTACCAAATTTTCTGACCGCTAACCGTGCATTAATAAATATAAGTAAAATGAATAGAGAAAGTCGTAAGAGGAAAGCAGTAAATGTATAACCGCATACATTCCAAACGTATCCGGCGATTTGAGCGGACAAAACAGCCTTAGGACAGTTCAGCCCAGCGGACATTTGTGCCTGTACCATGTTGCCGTGTAGCAGAGGACAACACATACCTAGACACTTCACACTTTGTTGTTTCGTATATTTCATTATTTTCGTTGTGCATTGCTCTTGCTCATTAAATAATGTCACACTTAGGTGTCTATTATCATTATTATCAGTTAACTGTAATAGAGTAGTAAGTGGAATAGTAATTTAATTAACTAACTACCCAAGTATGGCAATATTTAATGAGCAATAACATACACAATAATAATAAAATAAACGAAAGGAGAGAGTAAAGCGTTTGTGCTGTCCTCTGAATGCAAACGGCAAAATGATACTGGCGCAAAAGTCCGCTGGGCTGAACTATCCCAGGGCTGTTTTGTCCGCCCGGCTCAAATCGCCTGTAATGCATTCCTAAAGAAAATGCCATTTCTCACTGGAGAGGAGAGTGGAAACCATGGAAGTGGACATGTCTTAATTAGGAACTCTGACTTGACCTAAGATCGATCCGAAGTATTTTTTAAGTAATATTTTGTATTTAGATAGGACGGTCTAAAAGGGTACCTGAAATAGAATAAATGATAGGTGGCAAGGTTAACAAACTCTATAGGGATCACCAAGTCATAATAAATTGTTTCTAATCGAAGCGATTAGATTTTTGGGCTATATGATGACTGCCGCCTATTTCCACGGGATTATACATGTCCAAGTAGCTACAATCTTTGGTAACTGGATGTTATAAATGTATGATCAAACATATTTTAATAATGTCTTCATAGTTAGATCATAGTATGGATGTTAGGAATCTGGTAACGCTGAGTAATTTCATGTCCACAGCTCTACAGATATAAAGTAGTACGTAGCAGAATAGAATTGTGTACTGTCTTCAGCAGCGTACTGATTGTTATTTTATTTTTACGAGGAGATGCCTACTGTCAGTGACTAAACCCCAATACAAAAGTCCCTTGGTTCGCTATTCATGGTTTTCACGAGAAAATATTTTGATGTTGTGCCAGGGAATAGTGAATTGGTAATCTAAAAATAATTACAACAGTTGAAAAGAGTTTTTACTTGAATTGAATCTCGGTGATATGAATTAACGATACGAAAAACGTAGAATTTGATAAAGCCCCCAAAACGGATGGAGCTACCTTAACGTGTGATCAATGGGTTTTGAGTAATGGCTACTAAAGCATGAGATGATTGCAGATATAGATAGGTAGGGACTAACTAACGATAAGTATGGGGAAAAGTACATAACACTCATGTCTGTATGTGTGGTGGTTACCGTTAGCACCCTGTAGGGCTCGGTAGCGAATATATGGACATCATACTATTATATCTGCAGTCGTAGTCGAGGAAATTGCTACATATAATGGATTTGTGTACGAAGCTATAATACAGCTTTATTGGAGTGACTAACGTCTTTTTGCTATCTCTATCTGCCCCCTCGTAAAACTCGGCTTAAGAGCCCATGTACATAATATAGAGATGCAAACACAATAGGGTTAGGCATACCGCCGCGGAATTCCGTGACATTCTCTGTAGAGAGGTTTTGGCTGGGAATCTAACTCACCCACCTACAAGTACATACACAGCACACACATTTACAAATAGAGCCGTCCGCAGTTCTTGTGTGTTATTTTATCGAATGCCATGTAAAGATGTGTGTGCTCTGCTCCTACTATAGCAGATTAAACTAAAGTGTAGTGTGGTAGTAGGACTCTCTGGAATGATTTGGCTTGTTGGCTGACGAACTGCATGTAAGTAAATATAATGTTATGTTAGTATAAAATATCTGTATTAAGTGCCTATATAAACTGGATGGCTATGTGCATTAGTTTGTGATGTTGGTTTTCTCGGGTTAGTAATGGACCAGTGTCTGTGTAGTATGTAGTTGGTTGGGTCTGTCGACGGCGGAGGAGGAGAAGAGACATTAGAGTCCCTGCATACATACATATAGCAGACACTAGACACGCAATCCAGATATGAGAAATTGGGTTTTTTATTTAGCCATAACTTGGCTAGTCGGTATGTATAATGTATAGGAAGTTCCTTTTGAGATGGGTTGTGGATGTGCAGAAAACATCGTAAAAAGTCTGTAGAAGGATGATAGGAGGCTTGAACTTTAGTTATGCTACTTTATGTCATGTACATAGAGTCGCAGTCAATCCTTACACTATTTTCATGTAAATATTGTATTCTTTCTATCATCTGTGTGTATTCATAAAAACCTGAGAGTCACTCCAGTCTCTCCAATTCCTCTTTGCCTTACATTAACTTACGCTACGTTATGACACAATCAGGAGTTACACAGGAAAATTACGCCGAATCTTTGCCTGCTCACTTCACTTTACTCTCTCTGTTTTATTAGTGTTACTGCTTTCCCTGCTTTGTTATGAGAAGGGGATGCCATTCTTCTGAAACTCACACCACCACCACTACGCTACAACATCCATGACACAAATACACCAGCCCTTGACTTACACGGAAGTACATACTTACACACAGCCCGATCTACACATCCGTGCATTTTATAGTACGCTAATTAGATGTACTATAAGGCCCCACCACCAGAATCCCCAGTCCATCCAGTCTTTCTCTGAATGAGTTGCCTTATTAGACCTTGTTACGATATTCAGAGCATGTTAGGCAAATATAATAACCAGTGAGAACAAGAGACTTGATTGGACTTAGCTAAGACGAAAAGTCGAATCAGATGAAATTGTTAAAGATGAGGAGGGAGACTGAGATACTTGCTCACGCTCAAATTGGAATGTAGTAAGGTAAGCAGAAGAAAGTCCCAGCAGTGAAAGTCAACTTGCACTTTCCCCACACTGCAGGGAAGGTTAAGAGACTATATGGCTTGACTATACTTTCCGTCGCTTCCTGGGTGACTTGACTTTTACGTAATCCACTTACTATGTAGCATTTGTTATATGGATACTTTTACAAATATACTAGTGTATGTACTTATTTAAATAGAAATATATTATATATACTTAGTTATATTGGAGAAAGGTATATGTACTTACTGCAAGCCTCACTTTCTATATACTACAGGACAGCAGAATATAGCCAGTGCAGGTTAACAGAGTCAAAAATGGATATACGGAATATAGTACATGCACATAATAATATTATAGTCTTCACATCAAACGAAAACTACTAAATAGATGACACTATAAAGTTAATAGACTGCAATATCAAATGCAATATATATAGTATACTTTAGTATACGTACTTGCTAGGGTGCAGTAGGGTAGAATAATATAGAGAACATGCATAGAGGGAGAAGGAATAGTGATAATGTATTATTTTGGCTTGGGAGGATTAGAGGACAGAGGGAAATGAAGTGGATGGATCAACTCTTTTCCCAGTCACTCGACTCTATTCCAGTTTTTGTGATTTGGGAGACGATAGGACAATCCTGTTCTGTCCTGTCCTGGATAATAGTTAACACTACTACAGATACTATAGCTGTGGTAGTACCAGACGTAGATACTTCCTACAACTACGACATAGTATGGACTGGTTGGTAGGTGTGATATGAAAAGTGTGGAATTTCTGGCAAAGTCCCCTGGAAAATTCAAGCGGAGGATAAGTCTTGGAGGAGCAGAGGATTTCATCCGAGTGCCAACTGCCAAATCAAAGGCAGACAATGAAAGTAAGCCACTCACTCAGTCAGCCAAACTAAAAAGAAGGCAGGCAGGGATGAGGTAGGCCAAGAAGAGAATTTTGAACGCTAAGAAATCTTTCTTGTTCGAAGTAATGGAGAACGAGGATAACATGACACGAACAAGACAGTGCACTGGAAGCAGAGAACGGAGCAAACCAAAAACGAGGGCACTCTAACGGAAAGACAAGCGAGGCAAGCAGGGAAAGTCTAGATGAGGAAGACGCGAAACAACTAAGTAACTGACGCTTTAATATTGTATATGCTTCAATATTATATATTTTGCTTCAATATTATATATTTTGCTTAAATAGTATATATTTTGCTTAAATATTATATATTTTGCTTTAATATTATATATTTTGCTTTAATATTATATATTTTGCTTAAATATAATATATTTTGCTTTAATATTACATATTTTGCTTTAATATTACATATTTTGCTTTAATATTACATATTTTGCAGATGGAAAAAGAGAGATGATATGACACGGCATAATGATATCGTAGTCAGGGACAGACTACCTCTCTGGATAGTCTTGATGAGAACGAAGAGACGCGCAGAGAGATAGAATTGTATTACTTGCTTAGTTAATAAAGTTAGTGGGAACACATGAGAGAGTGTCACGAATAAAAAGACGACAAGATGAGGTGATGCATTTGATTAGATTTCTTTCTTCTCCCTTTTCCCGCAGCTCATTTGGATCGCTCTTTCTATTTAAATTTGATTTCTGCTCTAAAGCCGAATGAGAATGAAATTATGTGAGAAGAAAGAAAGTTTCTTTTCCCTTGTTATCTCGACATCTTCGTCGCTGGCAACCAATTGCAGCCCTGCTACTACTGCAGACATGCACAGCACAATACATCCAGGATAATAACCATCGCTAATGATATTATTACAATAGCTAATAACCAGACATGACACTTTCCTCCTCGTTTCTCACTCACGCATACAGAAAAGAATAAATTATTTTGAAATATTTTCAAATCTCCTGTCGGCTAGCAAAAAGACTTGACTCCAGTATTCTGTTGATTTCTTTGCGAAGAATGCTAAGGCGGATGATGAGATCGAGAGGAGGAAGGCACTTACAGGATATGTAGCCAGAGCAAAACCATTGGGCTTTGAAGAAATGAGATTTATTTGATTGACTACTCAGAATGCAAAGTACAGAGCGCAGAGAGTCAAGACTCGTCCAGGTTTTCATTATGAATCCGATTTACGCTCTCCTAGTCCTGCTACGTGCCGTGAGATTTAAGCAAATAACTAAAAGAATCCTATAGTCTCAGTCCACGAGAATTTTTAGCAATATTTGTAGTAGTATTTTGCGTATTTGCAGGTTGAGGGATGATTTATCTGTTTATTTGGTAAATGTGATAACTGTAATACCCGTGGAGCCAGTTAACTTCCTGAAAGATTTGCATTCGAGAGAGTTTATGTAGGTAGGCTATTTTATGTACATACAATTTAGTGGAGGAGAGTGGAGAAAGGGCCACCACGTTCGTTTGCGTTATTTCGACTTGCATCGCTTGAGTTAGGTGAATAGAATGGAAACCACAGATTTGCTTTCCTTTCCTCGGTTTAACGGTATAAGAATCAACTTACGAATCGTAAGTTACGATTAGCCCATTGAGCGAGTGCCTAGCTATAATACCTGCCTATTTCTACGATATAGGTACAGACATACATATATGCATACCGTTGTGTTCTATTTACTGCAAACTCCTAGTGAGAGCTACACGGATATGTCTAATTTGCAGAAATAGAGACAAGCAGAGAGTAGTGAGCAGATAAATACGTAATCGTGTACGCTTTGAGTTTTGTTGAGTTTATTTGAGTTAACTGCACGCAGAGTCAGCACGGCAGATAGAAATACGGTGTGCAGATAAGTCTGCAGATTACAAACGGATATGGAAAGATTGGATAGCATCGGCTCTAAAGAATTACTAACGATAAGAGTATAGACTGAGAGTAACTCTCTTTCTTACGGGGCATGTGTGTCTCCGTTGGCTTTAACTTGGACTTAGTCTAAGCCTCACCTATAACTTACTTACGTACAGCGGATCATTCCTGTTGATTTCATTCCCCTTCCATCACTTCAATCCCGAAGATTCCTTCCAATCGTACGTTTAAATCCTTTCCATTATCTTATAGTAAGTGTGTATTAGGATCCGCTTCAAATATTTATCACTAGCAAAATCTCCTCTCTCCCTCGCCATAAGCCGCAGGGAGACGCTCGCTCCCCTTCACCATGCAACTGCAATTAATATCATTTCTCGTTTGCATTCAATGATTCCTGGAAAATTTTTAACTCCCACAGCGGACTTATTCACCATTTCATGGAAATTGGCTTTTCCGACTATTCTAATTTATTTGCCTTGCTAAATACATTTTTACGGCTGAAAACATTTGCGCCGCAATGAGCTTGTCAGGAAATGAGTAATTATTGATGTTTACTGGTCTGCAAACTATGAAAGCGCTTTACGATCTAATAATGCAATTCTACATCCTGACAGTTAATAACGGAATTTTAGTAACGCAGTTTTCAGCAAGCTAAGAACATTACAAATAATAATCTTGTTATAAATTGCCTCTCATAGTACTCGTGTATGGTACAACAAACTCTTTTGTATTGGGCTATCCTTCTAAATGGGTATGTTTGGCGTCTCTGCTTTGTGCACTATAATGCAAAATAATTATTTAAGATTAAAAACGGATTCGTACTGATATAATGTAGCTCATTAACACCACAAGTACAATGCATGCACATAGCAACCTTTATGATGACTTTCTAAAGGATATTATGATGAAGTCATTTAATTTTCAATCCGTTTATTCTTGGCGAAGGGTGTCTGTCTTTCTATTTAGTTCTGAAAGGTTTTCTATTCAATCAAAAGTGAATGTACTACAAGATACATGCATACATCATATTTAATAATGAGAAGAAGGGGAGAGATGTGTTTTGTAGTCTTCTGTACAGTTCCCCGTAATCACAAGACGGAATGAATAGACAAACCTCTCATAATACAGACAGACAGATCCAGACTTACATGCAGCAACATTGTATGAAATCTAACATTTTCACAACCAGTTCCAAGAATTGCTTATTTACATAGTCTTGTTCCTCTCTTGTTCCCCTTCTTTATTGTTTGTCAAATTCACTTCAGCTGCTATCATGAGCATATTATATACACATTTTCCAACTCAATTTCCGACCCACCCATCTCTCATATTTCTCCAAAGACAAACTTGTTGAAAATTTAATAATTTTCAAGTTCATTTCCTAGCTGCTCGTTATGACTTGAGAAGTGATTTCATTGTTTCCTTGTCCCATGTACATTACCACACTGTAATTCGTAGCGACATAAGTAAACAGGCTTTATTCCATCTTTAATAACACTTTTGCAATCTGAGCAGGACAGAGTCAACCAAATACGATGGCACAATGTGTAAATACTTATTTTAAGACCGTCATAATTTCTGTCTACGACATTGTACTCAACATAAATAGAAAGTTATACCAACAAAAATACTGAACATTCACCACGCTCAGAAATTTTTGGCAACAATGAACAATTGAGAATTTATCAGGGCAATAAATAGTTGAATCTAAGGAATTTTCTCCTGTCGCAGCAATAAATAAGAGAAATGCAGACAGTGCAATAAGTACAACAAAAGGGAAATGGTCGTTTCGAAAATAGACCATTTGAAAACTGCCTTCATTACACAAACAATATTGCTCCCGTTACATGTACAGATAATAATATTATGGTAGGTATCACAAGTATCACTATAGTACGATGGCAATAATTTTGGGTCGCAGGTATCTCTCCGTAATATTATGGCCCCTCAAGTTAAGAATATTTCCTCTCTGCACAATAATGACACACATAGAGAAATGGAGGTAGTTACATTGCATACATAATGTATAATTTATGGTACCAACGTGGCATGGGTTCATTCTGTGCGGATATAGTATGGATGTATGCAGGTATTTTGTACTTAACTTTATACGTAAATAATGCCACGTATCTCCTACATATATACAATGTGCATCTACACATCAAAGTTCTATTATTTATACATTCGGTGCTAACATAAATAGTGAAAATGTGTGGTAGATAAAAGAGGATAGCTAATGCATCTACATTTAGTGGAAGAGAGAACACCTCTTAACCAACCAAATAATCACATAACCAAGTGAGATGCAGAATATAATTATTTCCATCCAAGTCGTGTGTACACATAATTATTCCGATGCTTCTCTCACTGCCTTATATAGTGTCTCTTTGTATGCACAAGCAAATAATATGTATCTACCTTACTTACATTGGTGATTAAACTGTGTAATCTACAGCTTTACAAGTTTATTCTGTAAATTAAGCCATGTGAACCAAAGCATGGCAACACCATGACAGTCTCTCATTTTATTTCTGTTAATTTATACCTAAGAACATTCACAAACACTATCTCAACTATGTATTTACGTAGAACAGAATACTTTGGCCTGACCGTAGCCCTCTTCATTCCACGAGTGCATGCTAGTGTTTATATTATGAGTACCAGCAAGCAAGCATATAGTAGCAAGTACACACATTTTAAGTAGGAAAGACATTGCGAGATAGCAGTTCCCTTACTACGTATATCATGCAGAATGCATGTGCTTATTTATGGAACAGCTAGTGTAATGCATGGAGAGGGAAAGTCAGACAATTCGCTAACTGTTGAGTTAGCAGAGTTGCAGAGTAATTGACTCATTTGAGAAAACTCACCTACTATAGAACACAGTCTTATTATTAGTACACATGCATTGCTGCCCTATAGATGTGGCTTTCATCAGAGAAATCACTGGAATATGGATTTGTGTGATATAACTCGAACTCTCGAGTAGCAATAAGTAAGTGGAGTAGGAGAGAAGCTTTAGGATTTTGCAAACTACTAATGTTAGTGTAATATGTATTTAACAGTGCAGTTTTGCGAATTCTCGATGGCGTAAATAGTACATAAATGCATATATGGCACTAATAATATAGGAAATAATGGACGAGTGTAGTAACAGATAGTCAGGAATTTCTTGTATAGCTACAGAGGCTGAAAGTGGAACAAGGAAACAAAATTACGGACACATAAATTATAAATATAAGAGCCGACACAATGGGAAATTACCGAAGGACGCTGGTGAAAGCTGCTTTCTCTTTCGCCGATTGGTTTAGCTCCTTGCAGCCTTAGAGCAGCGCCATCACATTACGTACAGATAGTCCCATTAGGCATGATGTTGCTTGTGTAACCAAGAGTCCAGAGAGTAGAGATAAATAGGAACTACTTACGTCCTATTATACATGTATAGACACTGAGGGAGAGATACTGTGTGGTGTGTCTGTATGTAGTGTGTAGTGAAGTGGTAGGTGACTATTAGAGTGAGTATATGGCCTGTGCAGGGTCGAAATAAGTTTACTTGGTACTAGCAGCACTCTATAACAGTATATCTGTTGACTTGAGTCGGTGGGCTTATTGTTAGTTATCCCCTTGACTTGTGCAAGATACTTAAGCCTGAATTAGTGAAACTTTGACATGAAATTAGTGAAGGATGATGTGATGTGCTGGGAAAGTTAATGAGCAGATGAAAGTCATCATAACGAAAGGCAGTGAGTGACTCGCGTGCTCCAGTCCATGTAATCTCTTGTGCTTCCTAACTTAGTACTTTAGATTTGGCATCACTCTGCTCTATATCCACTGCTCGAGTACACGAACAACTTCCCGCACTGATGCCCCATTTCTGTGCCTACCTTGCACAGGCCTGCTTTGGTCGGCTCTGCAGCCTGAGCTCCCACTAAAGGCACCGAGGGATAATATCATACTTCAGTTGAGTTCAATTTAACTTTTTCTAGTGGATTCCCAAGCACAAGCGCATCCCTGTTATGTTAACAACAAGTACACTTCCACAGTCACTAGAAAAGTTAAAACTATGTTCGCCCCAATGCAATGGCCACTCAAAGCCAGAATACAGGGGAGGAGGAGCCAGGTACAAGAGAAAAATTAGAAATGACATCTGAAGTAAAACTAAAGCTAGCATTGCTTAATGCTTACAAGAGGGAGTAAAGGAACATTGAAACTCTTATCATTTCTTTGAAGTCTTCACAAAAAATCCTGAATGGTTTCAGAGCAACAGTCTGATTCTGGCTTGATGAACAAGAACAAGACTAATAATAATAATATGAATATCTTATTACGTCAGAAAGGTACACAATAAACACAAAGTAGGCAGGACGACGACGACTAATTCAATTCCAACGAATAATCTCTCATTTCAAAGGAGTCAAGTGAAAGCAAAACTTCATGAACTCCTTCTGTTATAAAAGTAGAACAACATAGGTACTACAAAAACGTATCCGTCCCGGACGCAGGCCACATGAACGGACCCATTGCTAACTCATCGATACAGGTTGCAGTAGGGTTAACCATCTTTTCGACTTGCATCGCTATAGAACTTTGGTATCGAAGGAAAAGGTATCTCAAAGAGAGTGCTTGTCGGAATCACGGAAAAGGTAACCCAAAACTTTTTTTATCATTACTTAACGCGGGCAGTTCGCCACCAGATGGATCTGTCTCTTCCTCTAAGCCACAGCGTGGAAAAATAGCAGACCCCCACCTCGTGATGAAGTTTGCATGCTTTGCAAGATAACTGTGACCTGTAACCATATGTGCGAGTGCCCGCAAGGTAGAGAGTTGCCCGTACAATTTCTTGAACCCCCTGAAAGGGTTTCTTACTATTGCCCATGCAATGGAAACAAACAGTTTTGATCGATCTTGCTTAGCCTTTGGTTCATGAACTCCTTCTTCGACCATTAGCCTACTTGCCATTGGTAAGAAACTTGTACATGGCTTGCTGCGAGATTCCGAATAACACTCTCTCTAACATACCTTTTTCTTCGTTGCTAAGGTTCTATACCGTTGTAGTCAAAAAGATGGCTAACCCTACAGTAACCTGTACCGAGGAGTTTGCAATGGGCCCGTTTATGTGGCCTGAGCCCTGGACGACATATCTGATTTATGGTATGCCGTCCACGTCTTATAGCAGAACAGACAGAACAGCTCACTTGCCCTAAATCTATATACTTACTATAATTTTTATAAACAGTAGACTAACCTGAGTCGACTATAACTATACATGGTAAGTATAAACACTGCCTCTTTTACTTACTCTTCTGGGATCTCAAAGATCTTTTGTCAAAAAATATCAATTTGTCCTCATTGCTAAGTTCATGCAGCGCTTGAATGAAACCAAAAAATTATGATAGCTCAATATTTTGTGCCCTGTGATAGACATAAAATCCATTCTAGACATAGTCATTAGTCATTAAATCCAATTCAAAGATAAATAATTAGAAGTCTCGAAATCGATCCTTGGAAACTGAAAGAATTCTCTGTTCCATTACGTTCTATTATGTTCCATCTCCCTATAATTTTTAGTTCCAACAATGACTATTTATTATAGCTATGAAATGTTTTGAAATTTGGATGTCTCAACTTAGGCCAATTTTTAATGTCGCGATATAATAGAGCATTCAAGAATTAGTGATGAATAAGTTTTCATTCCAGAAAAGATCATAAGCATACGATGTCGTAAGTTTCTATGAAAAGAGTCTTTACAGCACAATAAAGAAAATGCATACAATCATCTTCTCATTCAATTCTAGCATTTGAGAAAGGCTTTGAAATATTTTTTGCCCATATTAGACATTTATAATATTATTGAAATTGATGATATCGAGGTTTGTTACAACGGGTGGTAATTTTAATCATTTAAGTAGGTACCTCATTGCTCCCTGTGATTTTCAGTAATCTACTTTATTGAAAATTATCACTGTCGTCTGTCAGACGCTTTGAAAAATGTCTTTTGCTCCTTGATAGAAGATAAGTGAATGTGGTTAGACTACAAGCCATTTTACCTCGGTTTAAAAATGTAGTCAAATATGTAGGATGTAGTGTGAATACGAATACTTGTTTAAAGGAAATAAGGCAGTGCGTATGCTGCACATACAAAATAAGAAAATTTTCTAATGGGGGAAAGTAAATGTAGACTTAATGGTAGATTCGATTGGGCGCATACTCTGGATATTCTATGTTTAGGAAAATAAACAGTTTGCTGCTTTTGTAAGTACGTATATATTGTACTCCGTACTATCTACTAGGCATCTGGATGGTGATATCATGCTGCCTTGCATTCTGAATTTATCTTGTATGGGTACCAACTACCAACATACAAAGAGAGTTAGATATTACATTATACTGCACGTACTCTACATAGACATGTACCCACATACATTATGTATGTTGGTTCATTTATGCTCACATGCATTGAATATTTATAGAAGCTTGCAATGAGGTAGTCGCCCTGCTCCTTCAATTCATAAGTATAAGTCCTTCTAGCAATCGCCTATACTCAATTGTTAGATATATTGCTATAAAGGAATGGATTATTGTCCACAGAGTGCATTTGATATGGGCACTACATAAAAGTAATGCAAAGTACACAAACCTGAGATGAAACATCCTAATAATATTACTAATATTTAAAGTATAAAATGACTGACACTACATCTTTATGTCCCCTATCTACTATGCATCACCAGCCATCTAAATTCTTAAATGTGTTTTTATAACACTTTCACAAAAATGTGGTATCAATTTTTTACATGAGGATATAATACGCAGGACTTACATACTTAGTTGATTTTGGCAAACTTTTACGTCATACTTATACAATAATGTCCATGCAAACATTTTTCAGTCGGTTTTGAAAAAAATGAGACCAACTAGTTATGGACAGGGCAATTAGCAAAGTTTTTACAACTATTTTATAAATGCAGTTGTACAAAAAAATGGTCCATTCTCTACTCCATTTCTATGATTAATTGCAATGAATCACAAAATAGAAATAATTTTACCCCACTTGCTACAATAACTCAACGTATTACTTTATTTACACAATGTTATTAATGTATCTTATATTTTTGGACGATATTTTCAATAAAAGACTCGCTCCCACACACTTCTCAAGCATTCTATGGCCGGTATTTTTAATGAAGACTCTCACTCTAATCTCCTCTCTTGAAAGCGTAAAGTAGGTTTGCGAGGTACCTTTCACTCTCTAAAAGGTGCGCAAAAAATGCGTGAGAGTATTTGTTCGGACGAGACATAAGAATATAAAGTGCTGCCTGAGAGTACACATGGACGTATATTACTGCCGTCGAGTTCATATGAAGGTATCGTACTGCCTGCGACTACCCTTGCGAGGATACGAGCATCCACATAAGTAATACTTAAGTTGCCACGTATACGTAAGCTAAATTCCATGTTTAGGTATGATTTGTTGTTTTACTTATCAGTAATGTGTGTTTGTATGTCTTTTTCAGGTATAATGCATAAGTATAAATATGTTTTAATGTAATCATCTTATTCTTTTATCTATTGACGTAAATGAATATGTTCGTTTTAGATAATTGTACGCTCACATGTTAATTCTTAAGTTCTTTGCCTCTTAATTTTCAATGTTCAACTTTTAATCTCTAATGTAAAAAAACGCACATTCATGTGTATGGCTGCTCTCAACTGTGGATATCAGAGTGGGAGCGTTGTATTATAAATATAGGTCTTCGTTTCGAGTTTTTTTTAATTAACTTGGATGAAAAAACGTATGTAGTACATGTATCAAAACAAAAGACATAGATTAGATTAACAGGAAAAATAACGACGATACCATTATGGGATTTTCCTGCTAACAAATATTAAGAAAATCGAAAAGAATCTTTCTTTCATAACACAACAATCAACTGATTCTGAAGACCTGTTTGCATTGTAGCTTGTAAGCCTTAATTCTAGAGTAACAATAACAGTGCTTTGGGCCAAGGGAACAAACTATATTTAGGAAAGGATTGAAAGCGGAAATTCTGAGTACATATAGATAAACATGTACCAGTAGCTGATTGTTTTATGCAGAACAATAAGTATCTATCACGGCCGGGTATTCAAATCACATATGCATACTATTTATACTACATTGGCGTCTGCCTTCACTCCGACTCGACTCGGTGAATGTTTGCATTGTATATGTACCAACGTTATGGCTTCACAACAAAATTCTTTATTAGCAGATTCATTATCCAGCTTGAACTTTGAAAGATATGGGCCTTTGTTGAAACTATACTTACGTCTACAAATTCTGTTCATTTCGCAACCTGTGGCAAGAAAGGATTTTCAATTTGAGACTTTGCTTATTTATGTGGTAAATGTAATTTTGCATCGTAAGTAGTTAGTTTGTAATTATGTTCACTTTGTATCCGAACCCCATTGTTGACAATTTTATTGTTCTAATAAATAGCTCCTTCTTTACTTAGTACATATAGTACTGGAGTGCACAGAAATTCAATTGAGGCAGGTGCTTTTCAAACATTTTCTGTTCTTGTTCTACATTAGCATGATACGAACCGTTATAAGAAGCATAACGAACTGCTGCATGATGTAAATGAGAGCAAAGAAGGGCAAAGGAGAGCACGGTTTCACATTTTAAAGGCTTCACTTTTTCCTTACATTTAAAAAGGTGAATGCAAACAAAGAGGAATGAGAAGTGAATAGAATGAACTGCAAGATGATGTAGTCATCAACCCAATGAAACCCTTTTGCTTTCTTTATGTGTTAGCAACAATATCAAAGAGCAAGATCTAAGTCTTTCCTTATCAAGAAAGTTCTACTTGGCCTTACGTTTAGCCCTCATTCTTTATCAAACTTCATTTTCCCACCGGATGGATGGAAGGAACTACACTTTTTATATTTTCACTATTTTCAGCTAAACAAATGTATACTTAACCATTGCCCTCATTTTAAGCAGCTTTTACTATGAGGATGACGGCTATTGGGATTTTCTCGGAATTTTGTAATTACATCTTGTGCGTCACTTTGCCATCGGGTGAGCATTATGCAATACAAAGTTCATACACTTTGCTACTACTATAGACCATGTACTTCAAGTGTTGACTTCAGTTTCATATCTTAAAACCTAATGATATTACCTACTATAGCTGATTATGGTGTTCACTAAATTTAATCAATAATTTTTTGTAATGGATAATCTTAAAACTGTGCTCCTTACCAAGGAAAATTATAACCTATTTACTACTTGTCATTTCTGTTTTGGGTCTGTTAATGTTGCCAATGGCACAGCAGGGCAAAACAAAGAGCATAATAGTAAAGATGTACTTAACTGAAATACCTACTTACTTTAAAGATTGGACCTCCAGTGTACCATACTTAGGTATGTTGTTGGAAGTTGTACTACACTATAATAGGGAGTTAGCGCAGATAACGTAAACTTAAAACGTAAGACGTAAAACGTAGAATTAGATAGGTTTTACGTTTTACGTGCTAGAGTTAGCGCAAAATAGG
>JABASH010002966.1:0-18095 GCA_019776445.1 Tomocerus maximus | reverse complement strand
AGCATTCTTGCTGTATTGTTGCTTACTAAATCACTTAGATTGTATGATATTAACATCAAGGCTATATACATTACAGGACGGACGAGGACATAAGTACAAGCAAGAAGAGAACCATTCCCCACATTATTGTAAGTGAATAGCTGCAAGTTCAACCAAGTGCATCATTCTTTCACACTGGTTCATTATCTGCAATAAATATGCAATGAAATGATATTACAGGAATTATATGTAGGAAGCAAGAAGTATATAAGTGTGTCTAGATAGTTTAGATATCCCTGATTTACCAAGTTGCATTCTTTACTATTAAGACCTTAAGTACATTCCTTAGCTCTTGAATTTAAATGCCTGAATGCAAATATACACTAAATGCATGGTTACTAGCGCTTACTACTTTAAATTGAGTTGAAAGTCTGAGATTAACTCGGCATTCCAATACAGAACATACTAATGATACTTAAGAACGAATGCTTTTAGAAAAACACAACAAGTGCTTTAATAGTTGTGTTTTGTCATTACGAACTTATTCAGGCTTTCTAAAGATTAGATGAAGGTATTGAAATTAGAAAGACTCGTAAATGTCTACAAGGGTCAGTCAATTCTTGTATACTTTTGACATACTTTCTGTAAGTAAAATTTTATTTCAGCCCGAGCAAAGAACTGATTATAAGTTGTATGTAACGAGATGAGAAAAATGTTCCGTCAGTTCGGTTCCAGTGGTCGCCATCAATTACCAAAGACTTCTGTGTGCCAGTAATGGGAAAATAACGAGCTGGGTCATCCATCAGTATCTTACATAACTAACACTAACACATTATTGGGTCAAGTTTTCTTAGCTTTCAAATTCTCTGAGAGAAGACAGGCGGCTCTCTAGAGATTTCTAGCCAGCATAATAAATCTACAATTTTCTTTGGTTTCTTCATCTTCGCTTTCATTTCTATCTCAAGTAAAATAAAATTATAGGAAAATCCTATGCACTACAGCATATTCCACAAAAATTTTATTTCGTGTACCTAGATACTACAACTCGAAACATAACATAACTCCTGATAATATTGTTTGTAGTATTAACCACATGTATACAGAAAATAGAAGGATTCTTGTGTATACTCTTTCGTATTCTGTCGGGATAGAGAGGAAAATGTAGGACGGTATTATATCAGATATCTGTGCTCCGTGCAGCATATCGCTTATGCACTGCATATTGTTTTGTAAGCGTTGAAGGAGAAGTTAAACATACATGCTAACCCAAAAATTGGAATTGAGGACAAGCTTTTTCTCCATATCTTCTGCAAAGAACCCAATTGCTAGTCTAATACCCTATTCTACTATAGTTATAGTGTACATTTCATATTACTCAGTTGTCGAACAGGTTGCAAACGTACAAGTCAAGTCACTTAAGTCAATCCAAGTGTTTGCATTGGTATAAGAGTAAATTGTACGTAGGTATAATCAGATTACGCTATAGTAGTATAGCTGATTGTTTCATAAAAATATTCAATACAGTAATAACCATATATTATAATAGCCAAGCAACATTGTATAGGAATATTACATATGCATGCAAGTTCTACTTGAGATGGGAACATTTAAAAATTGAAGATGAACTGAACCTGAATCGAAAAACTAGAGAAGGGAGGTTAGGAAAGTAAGGCAATCTTATTCTTATTGCCTACTTGATAATAGCAACCATGCTTTCCTTTCATTTATGCCAGAGCACTTGCACTGCAATGCCTCCAATTCGATACACAGAAGCTTAATTGGCAACATAATGCATTCTACATTATAGTATAAGGTGGAGTAAATATATACTTCTTTTCTTGTAATTTCACCCTCTGCCTTGTTTCGCTGTGTCGTGTCTTGTACTATTATAATTCTCCTTCTCCTCTTAACTATGCATAGGTATTCTACTCTATTATGCATGTCGAGTGTTATATAAAACTTCCATGAACAGTAGCATCATTTAAATACACGAATAAAAAAATGCAACTCTTGACTTAAATGTTGTTCGTTACAGGGTTTCTGCTCCACCAGACTGAATAGCAAATCATTCTCATAGCTCAACAACACTCTGCCATTTGAATTGACTAACTCCGAACCTCCGAACATAATATATTTTCATAACCAATGCATAAATTTCCATCGAACTTTTATGATTGAGTTTTATTGAACAATTCTCTTCTTGACTATGAAATGATACTGTCTTGTACTGCAGTCGGATCAGCCTCGGAATTTAATGAATGTGTTATAACATAATCCATACACGTGCAGGCTGTGATATTCATATCAGAAACAATGTGCTGGTAACGTAGTAAATTTTAAGTAGCCAATATAATTCTAGCATAGAAAATAAAACCTTAAGCTAGTATATACCTTTGAAATCTGTCTGGACCATGATATAATATTTAATAATACCAAAGTTATTGCATATAAATGATCTTATATGAACTTAGACAGGGTACATTACATTGTAGGTACCTACATGCACATTGCAGACGTAGAAAATATATAGCAAAGTGTAAGGCTTTGCTTTGGGCTTAATTTTTCTTCTTGAGCGTAACATGCACACAAAATTTTACACAGGTAAGAGTATCGTAAGAAATACTACTACTCATACCATAGGACGCCATGTCTGTCCAGGTTCTACACACAATTCAGTCAGCGAGAGCAACAAAAAATTAGAAACAAAAACTAAATAAATGCATTCATACTTCATTTCATTCGGGCTGGTTCAGTTTGACTCCTAGTAGTGCCTTGTTCGACTATACGAACCAGTATAGTAGCACTCTGCAGCTCTGGTGGCTTTACTTTCAATACATTTACGCTACAGAAACGGGTAGACAATAATGTGACGATGGAATGGAGTACAAGGGAGCATGCATACGACCGGTGTAGGCAGTTAAAGTTAAGGTTTACTTCTTTCTCAAGTAGACAGTCAGTGGGATTGGATGAGATTCTTTATATTCTTTATATATCGTACATTCTGTAACACACAATATATGTCCAGTCTAATATTATACAACTCAGAGAGGCTAAACTATTATTATAGTATACCTGGTAGACTGAACAACACAAGCATACCAACCAGACTAGCCCTCCAGCTTTTTTAGCTAAATCTCAACAACTATTAACTTCAGGCGCAATACGTACGACCAAACTACCTGTATCTACTATGTAGTACATTAAAGCAATGCTGACTGACTGAGCAACTATATAATATTCTACCTATAGAATTAGCATATAGTCAGGCTTAGGCAAGGCATCTCTGAAGATTCCCTAGTTTTTCTATCCTTTACGTAAGAACTTACCCACCTAAGATATATTACCTGTTTTCTTGCCACTACTACCATAGCTGCTGGAAAGGGACAATCTTATAAAACAAAACAATTTTTGTATACTATGCGTATACTATCCCTACTCGCACTTCCCTCCATTATCCTTTAATATACCTAAGAAACGGATATCCTTTCGTTCCTTCACTCCTTTACCTAATGTTTACCGGCGCCTCTTATATTTAACTTTTAACTTCACTTACCTTACCCACCTTACCTACAAAGGACATGTCTTTTTGTCTTTATCCTTATCACTAACTATTTTTAAAGTATAAGGCTTGGCTCGCGTACTGCGTAATACTATACGTATAGAAAACATCGTTGGAATTTAGATCTTTTTTCAGAAAATTTAATAGGTAATTGCTTTCCATGTACTACGTCTTCTGCGCTTCAAAACTTCAAACCAATCCATAATAATATAGAACAATGAAAATTATAAAGGCCTCTCCATAGTAAACCATAAATAAATTACCAATATTCCACCAAATGGAATTACATAAATTGCTTCAGCTTTCGTATTTCTTCTGAGATTGCACTATAATATCAAGTCAAATTGGAAAACATGCGATAGCAAGCTTGTAGAGAACAAAAGCAGTCGCTCATCATGCAACAGTACAGTATCATTGTCATAACATAAATAAGTATGCGAATCTCATTTGTTAGAGTTTCTCAAGTTAGTAAACGAAGTATGTGTAGTATTTACTTATGGTTGAGAGACTCTGGTAATTGTTTTCAGTTTCGTTCGCGTTTGTGCAGCGTAAATACCTAAGCTATCATAAATCTCAGTTCCTACTTTATTCACAATGAAATCCACACAAGTTTAATGTGGAAGTTAAGATATGCTCAATGTCAAAATTTCTACAATTGTACAAACTTCTCTACAATTGTTCATATTGTTTCACGGTCTGACCCTCGCGAAATATTAAACGCCTTCCTTCCTTCCTTTGGACATTCTATTATACACGTGGGCATTTGAACATAGCATATCTATCCTTTTTTAGAAACATTAATCCAAAAGAATATTCAACACTTAATCTCTTGTTCAGAATTGTCCATAAGGATTACCAAGAACATATTCTATTATCATCACAGATAGGCAATTATGTACGAAGACTGCTTATCTCAATGCGTTTGAACTTGAACACATTATCTTAAAATTTATGTTTCATTGACTTTGGCAATGAGGACTGGATTACCAAAGAAATATTTAGAAAGAGCATGGAAACGTTCATAGCGTCGATAAATGTGATTGAGGTTTATTAGATCATTGCTGTATAGAAGTACAGTTAGTAAAACGTGTACAGTTAGACTTATTGAGGTATCTGTTTCTTCGAGTAAGAGGAAATGCCTCCTTTTCTAGTCAACTCGCTAAATTGATGCTTTCTGCCATGTTCATTTTTGTGTCGCAAATGTTTTGAGACAAAATGGATTTGCCTTGAAAATAATATTATATTGTAGCTTTTACGTTTGAATTTAACTGTACGTTTCTCACTGTAAGTAGCATAAATCTCGAAATCTTATTTATGCGAGAGGGTATTGCTGCCGCATTTACCAAGCTTGCTCCGAAGTACTCTATCTGCACCAATTTCTACTTTATTTGTTCAGTAAAATAAAATCCTTTTGAATATCCTATTGTGATAAATTGTGCTCAGCTCCTCTTTACGACCACCATCAAGAAAAAGCAGTACGAATAAACCGAATAAGTTCCGTAATCTAATTCTTCAACCCAAACAAGTACCTACGACCAGCTACATTCCTAGTTCTTCTACTTCGTTTTATTGGATTTTAGAAATACGTATACTTATACCTACTATATCCTCAGAATATTATTTTGCTTCATGAATAAATGACAATTACTCAGGAAATTGTGAACTCAATTTTTTGCTTGATTCTTCCCTTACAGGTTTAAGTTATAAGCGCATTTCGCGATGGACAAAGATAGTTGATTGTATTGGGCTATCATTTTCGAATTCCATATTTTCGGACAGTACATTCAAATCCGAAAATATCTTTACATGAATAAATCTGCCATTCAAGCCAAAGGGAAATCTGCTTATTAAGCAAATGGGGAAATTAATAAAAATGGAAACTTACAAAAAGTGACGGCAATTCAAATCCAAGAGTAAATTCCACTAACTAAAATTCCACGAGTTCCATGCACTTCACAATATTCACTCAAAAACTATTTTCAACCACAACACTTTCACTCAATTTGAAAACTAGATCTGTATAGTAATACTTTGATCCAACAGCTTATTTACCTCAGATTTCAATCATGGACTGAAATACACCTTCCAGTGTGTATCTAGATTTCTAGCTGAGGTAAATCTAGCAGCACAGCAAATAAATGGCAGACAACAATTAAATATCTGAGCTTACCACAGATACTTATCTTTACTCTGTTTTACAGTATGTAACTACAGGAGAATCTATGTATTTATGTTTTGTCACCGGCTTATTCCATTGTATAGTAACAGAAAACAATTCACCTTACAATAGTTAACTAATGTAAGACACAATAATAACAAATATTCCCAGTTTCACAAAAGATTACTACACTTTTATCATGCTATGGACTTACTGTAACAATAAGGTTAATCCAATCTAGTCAATAGTAACTGTCAACACTAAAAGAGCCATACACCTTTAACGATTCATAACAAACGACACACTTCGCTGTAATCGAATGAATTTACAACGATAACAGACACAAATGTAAATAAATAAAATCTGTCTGCTCCATTTACAATTAGATTTTTTATGGGAGCAGATAGCGATGATGGTATTTGCGTATCTTATTAATATTGTTTACTCGTCCTTGTTACAACTAGGTCGCAGTAGGAATAATATATGTTGAAACTGTTATGAATCCTCATGAAGACATTAAATTCAATGTCAACATCAAAAATCTGATCCGCGCACGAAGTTGTTTGCTAGATACTCAATTCTAATAAATTTTTGATTATATTTGTAGTAAGTAGTGCGAGGGAATGTGAGGGTATGCCAGTAGGTGTGTAGAGTATTTCACTTTATAATTCAAATGTAAACATTCACTTCGGCCCACACAAATCCTATTATGCTATGTTCATTTCAAGAAAACATGAGCCAGCACTGCACTGTCACCGACACTAAAACTACAAATCTATAAATGTGTTTTGACATTTGGCGCACGTTGCAAAGTGCAGCAAAATAATAATCATTCAGTCGAACAGAAACTAAGCTTTATAATTTCACACTCTACATACAATTCACTATTTAGTACTCAAACTTTCCTATTGATGCATGCAGAACAGAGTGGTGCTTAATTTTACATGATCCTTAATTTTAACACACTGCAAACGAAGTTATATGTAATTCAATAGATAAAGGCACTTGGCGGTACTTTTGTTGGCAAGTGATTATTTACGATGCAGTTAAATAACCGAGTAGACGATTCTAGGTGGTCTTGGTGGTAGCAAAAGAAGTTTGGGTAGTAGTAATACCCGGTCGCCACCACCTTATAAATAGACAACAAATAAAAGACAAAGTATCGTTTTACAGGAGACGGTGCTCTTGACTGATGTGATGTGATCTGTGTTGGGGCACATCTGAAGAGCTAATGGAAATAAGCATTTGTTGTTGTGTTATGGATGAGCTATGCACGGCTACGCTTACAATTGCAAGGTGCACGTTATTTCATACTTCCCCACATAGTTAACTTACCTTTGCCTACCTTAGCTGTAGCTTAGCCTACACAACTCCGTTTGTGTACAAACCTACACTTTCCTTTCTATGTACTACAGAGCATATAACAAGCTCAACTGAGAATATCCCAGAAAATCCTACAATAGGCTGCCTCATATGCTACTAAATAGTAAAATACAGGTACGTATAATAGAATTACATAGACAAAGGTAAGTAGAGAATGCAAGTATTATAAAGTATTATTACTATCAAGTAGCTCCTAGCATTTAGACTTAATACAACCGGATAAATTTTAATTATCTGCAACCTACTACTATAGACAGATAGCATAGTTGGATTACTTTAAATTAAACGTTTATTTCTAGCATTAAGTGTATGCTACTGATGCAAACTCAAAACCATTTGCTTTGGGCTTCACTAAAAAATAATATATTCAATTCATAACATTTAAGATTTTATAAATGTAATACCTTTCAATGTACAAAAGAGTACCAGTTACGTAGGTGTATTACTATCTACATATACGCGGTTAGTAACCGAGATTTTAATACCTCTACGAGTTAAGTTGACGGGCATGCATGGTCGAAGTTATACAGGACAGGTGTACCAGGTGTAGTTGTGAACATATCGTGTGTATTGCGTTTTCATTTTGGTATTAACCATTTATTGGTGTTATTGGTACCCCTATATAGGTAGCATGATTGACATATGAACTTTTGCATGGTATAGTGCAACATCTATAACAAGGGACTAAGCTTTACTTGTTTATAGGATGTAAATAATCTAAAAAGGTATATAGAAAGTAAAGATTTTTCTTATAAGTAATACGTTCGAAATACATTTTGAACTGGTCTCTTGTGCATTTGAAGTGAGTATGTAGTGAGTCACATCAGAAAGAACTGCTGTTTCTGTTGCATACATTGGCTGGGTTTGCTTGGGCTAGTCCAAGTCACAGCTAAAGCCAAGTCTGTTTCTCTCCAGGTTAACCAAAAGCAGGTAAGTTTGGTTTGTAAATGGCCAACCTCCCCCACCGACAGGTTACATTCCACCTGCTTTTCCCTCCAGTCTCACATGTGATGATTCTCAACGCATCTGAGTAGTATGCAATGTAAGTTACAAGTCATCTATACTTCACTCTTACACTATTATCTACTCAAGTAGTAAGTATCAGCTAATACTCCACTGTGCAGAGTAAGTATAGCTAACATCATACATATTTTCTTACTTCAATATGAATATCCCACGTACTAGTAGTCACTAGGTATGTTTACTATTGAATCTGTGCATCTTTTAATTCTATCTCGTCCATCAGATAGTTGCCTATGTAGCAGTTCCCCGGTGAATTCTACTATCTCTGACTTAGAATTACAACTAAAAACTGGGCAAGGTAAGAGTATATTAACTTACAACATCACACACACACACCAGCTACTAACACTACTAAGCACACTAGATAACATAATATTCCTCAATATTATCCTACGTATATGTAAAAAGTCTAAGCAAGTCCCCTTTATTTCAGTTTCAGATGCGTTGCCGCAAGCTAATTTACCTCATGGAAAAACATCGCTCATACAAATACATGAGTCAAGAAGCAGTTTCAAAATAAACCCGCATTTAATGCATGACTACCTACATGGGAATCCTTTTGGACTCTTAGCTACATATAAAAGAAGAAAACAAAAGTTAGAAACTTTTTAAAAAGATATCTTATGTATAATTTTTTATAGTGTCATATCTCGACTTAACAAACCGTTTTGTTAACTTAATTAATCCTCCACATAACTGATAAACCCAAAAAGCAAAAGTAAAATCATTTCCTGCAGCACAACAAAATCATCTAATTCCCAAGTTGCAAAATCGGAAATTCCCTGATCTCTGACTGGAGACTTAATCTTGTCTTCTCAAGTAAAAGTTGGAGTAAAATAGTCAGTTGGTATGATAGGTAGACAAAGGGACAAGTGTTCGATCTATGATCCAGCAAACGTACTGCCAGGACTACATAGCTACAGGCAAGAATCGAGTAGTGGAAGCTGAACGCAACCCTTTCCTTCGTTTTCTAGTTGCGTCCAACAGAAAACAGCTCTTGCTGCTCTCGTGTAAGCGACACGAGAACCAAAACTCAAACACATTCACTTGAACTTGAATGCACGAGCACGAGGAGACGATATGAACTACGCAAAGGAATGAGAATTTCACAAAATGCAATTGAATCTCTATGCATATACGTTCTGCATGTATCAATATAGCCCATGACACTTTAAGATATCAAATAACATTTGGAATCACTTCCATGCAAATAATAGTCATATTGCAGCTACCAACATACTATTACATTTATTTAAACTGCCTATACTGCTATTGTAAAATACGTAACACAAAACAAAAGGGGAACCAGACTTTGTGTTCAATGATTTTAATTCCTACTTGGCAAAATTAAGTAACAGATGCGTTTGACACACAAGAGAATCTCTGCATATTTGTGATATAGTACATGTACCTACAGTGTATATGCTGGTAATAGATATTAGTACTTCATTGATAAGTAAGACTTACGGTGACCTTGCTAGGGTAAATTCATTCTAACTAAACAAATGACAATAATATTTCGCTTCTCAAGGTAAGTGTAATTAAGTTCATGGTATACAATTACACGAACGTTACATTTGAAGTGGTCTTATGCTATGGCTATACACACTTCATCGTTAAGTAAGAATGACAAAATTGAAGTAATTAATTGGTAGCAATTCCATAATAGTCCGATCAATAGCATCCTCCGCACTTAACGCTAGCTACTCGCTATTCCTTTTGAATTAGCCTTTAATTTGAGGCAATTAATTTAATTTAATGTTACATCATATCATAATGGTCATATCGGGTAAAGTCTCCATTGCTCATAATAACAACCAAAACTGAGTTAGGCTTTGCCGAATCCTTGCGAAAAAGCATACTGCGACTGAGCATGCACTACCTTAATTTTCTCAACCCCAATTTTCTTTGAAATAATTATATCAATCAAAGTATTCAATTACATATACAACGAGACCTTTGGGATGTGGGATTATGATACATCACGATGAGCTTGATGAGGCCAACAGAAATTTTCAGATATGGATAAAGTGTTTGCTTATATTCTTTGAAATAAAATAAATCAAAGAATGGAACGTCCTTGCCATCTAATCGTTGTAGTAATATGGTTTCTGCACATTTTATCGTTGTACATTTGGCCTTTGAAAATCTTGCTTGGTACATACCATTCCTTTTCAAATAACACCTGGATTCAGTAAAGGAATACAGTTTGATCTTCTGGACAGTGCATAAAGATATCTAGTATTTAAATTAAGTAGAAAAATTAGTATTTATCTGTCTAAAAGTGTGCTTCATAGATCAGGGATTGCAGTCATATGAAAATGCAACATAAAGAGCTGATAAGCTGATAGTTGATGGGATTTGAAATACGTGCGTGTGTAATAGACGAATAACACTATTTATGAACTATTATCCCACTCTCGTCATTCCAGGCACGTCCGACCTAAGAATGAGTGAAATTTTGAAACAAACGAGGAACCGTATCTGCTCCTATTTTTATTTGTTAGGAGTTACTTTCCTAGCGTATCTTGTGCAGTACAGTTAGGTTTGGCTTGTGTAAGTAGTGAAATGTATACTTATCGTTAGCAGTGTATATGATAGTCCTTTGGCAGTGACAGAGAGAAACTACAAGTAACTAAAAGAAACCGGACTTTACTAGTTTATTATTACGGCATACTGCACTGAACATTTGGTAAAACTTAGTGAGTTCGTTTATGTCACTGTGCTCACAAAATAAACGGAGCTTTAATATGTTTACATTCAACTCATTTTTTTCACTTTCGTTCTCCCTTCCCACTTTCATACTACCATCCGTTTATGGTGGGGCTATGTGTTGCTTTATTGCAAATGTAGTACCCAATTATTGCTAGTAATTTGTCCTTTCCTTGCTTTTCCTTTCTCTTATTGCCTTTGCCAGGAGATTCCTTTAGCAAGTTACACTTATACTAGTTACATGAATTGCTAAAGTATTACACATACGCTAATAGTAAACATAAATAATCGAATCCACAGATACTAGCAGTCAATTTAGTAGCTATTACAGATCTAGATACTATAACGATTTTGATGTTGGTGTTATATAAGTTAAAACAAAATTGAAATATTAATTGTGATGTATTTACTAGCAATTATGAATTCCAGGTGGCTAATTCAAAGTGTATTATACGTTTATGTATCTATTAAATTATATACATTGGACTAAAAAATTTGTTATATTGAATAATATTAATGGCATTCTATGTACAAGATATACATGTGCTATGGCTATTGCTCGTCGAGTGCATTAAAATAAAAATCTAATCAATCAAAAAAATGTTACAAGATATTATGAGAGTGATCAATTTATCAGAAATCTTTTTTGATTGCCTACTATCTGTATGGCCATAAAGAACTTCATTTGGTGAAATCAAGTGAAATGAGATGTAGCCTCAAACTCAACACGGGTCACGTTCATTATAAACAACTCATTATTTTTGTTCCCGTTTTTATCAACAATGTCGATGACAATTTCAATTGATGCATCTTTAATGTATAGATGAGAAATGAAACTGTGATTGAGAAAAATACGGCAGACGGCAACAATAATATCTACTTATAATTTTGTCTTCTTTAGTTATAGTAATTTCAAAGATGATTTTTACTTACCCAATTTGTTTCCACTTCTTCTTTTGACTCGGAGACATATTGTTCTCGACCTTATGCACTGCAATAATAGAAATATTTTAGTTTCAAGTCAAAATTTTCATCTAAAATTACCTCAGAGTTGAACAAAAGTGCTCACAATCGTCGCGGGAGTCTATTTACTTCTAATCTTCTAATCCATCCCAATAAATCTATATATTTTGATTTGATTTTTTACACTAGTATAGTACATTATAGCATAAAAACATCATTTCCCTAATTATCTTTGAAAATCCCTTACCCAAACGAGACGGTTACAGATTAATCTGAATGCTTACTACTTACTATAAAAGGTCTGTTTACAACTTTTGAAACTAGTAACTGCTGGTAAATGGAGTTACCTGCCGAAAGTCTGTTAGTTTAACCCCAGACAATACTGGGAGTGCTGAAGGCCAAAAAAGTAAATCGATAAATATACTTAGGGAGCTGGGTTGGATAAAATGCTCATTGGAGTAAAGTGAACGGGTGGGTTTGCTAATTAAAAGAGAAGCCAGAGATGACATGAACACATGTCGTTTAGGTAATATGTTAGTAAAAGTTACCTGGTGAATATGTGATATGACTTCTGTGTGCGTTGCATCTTCTAACGATCGCCCATTAACTTCCAGAATTTCATCACCAACTTCTAAATCTGCTTTATCAGCCGGCGAGCCTGTAAGTCACAATAAAATAGAGCATTATAGCAAACATTAAACTCTATTATTAAATATCATCATCTAAGCATCATTTATTAGCGACCTAGTCGCCTACTCTTTGTCCTAGTCGCCTGATCTTACTATGTATGCCTAAAAGTAAATGCACATCTCTAGGTTTGAATACGTACTCAAGTAGTGGCAATGCCAGCAACACAACTCGATCCCTCCTGTAACCATTAGGTATGAATGAAACGCATGCACATTAATAATGCCAAAGCAATTTCCACAGTCAAACACACTTCTTGTCTTCTAGGTATACTTTCACTAACTGTCAGGGTCATGTGCTTTCCCTAGTCTTACGGCATAAGATAAAGCAAACCACATCCTATACTAGTACAGCTAATGTTATTTTATTATCTAGACTTGGTGTGCCCCGCCGGCAATTCATTTCATACCTTCTTTACTCCAGTTACTTATCGTGCATATAAGAAGATCAGGTATCTATGCATAATAATGGTGAACAATGGAAATAGAACGAAAACATCTTCACTAATAAACTAGTAAAACAGTAAATACAGACGAGGAGTAGTTGGTATTGGCATAGAGTCCTGTCCTGTCAAGTTGGATAATACTACTTTATACTGAGCGTCTACACAAAATATTATGTATGCATGAACTCATCTCTCTTTGGCTCATGCAAGGAAAGCAAATAACAATCCATGCTTATACTTTATCTCAGAATTGTACTCGGTTGGTAGGACGGCTACGCTTTTTAAATCTACGGACACTATCCTTTCCTTCACTCCCCGTCTAATGCAACATAAAGTAACTCCAGTGTACTAACAAGAGTAAATCTTACCCAAATACAGATATCTCTTAACATAAGGCCTAACTAGATAACTGGGCTCCTCTACTCCCTCAACCTATATACATTGGCTTACATTAAAACTAAAGCTTCTCCACTTCCCTTTCTGTCTGCTTTATTCATTATTATGTATCTCCTTACCCCACACTGACTTATATGCATACATGATAACTTTCCCTGCTTTCATTTCATCCATATTAACTTTCACCACCATACACTAATGCTCTTTTATATATCAGTGCATTTTTCTACCTTCTGTACCTGCCATCTACATTACTGTCTTATCTATAATTTATATTAACCATTTATACCCACCCATACATCAAATCAAAGGTAATTTTAAACCCACGCGTAAAATTCAAATCTACCCAACACCAAACCCAGGAGAAAGCTCCTTTTAATCGGATTAGAGATTACTTTTATACTAAAATCTAACAACGCTTTTCTAGCAGAAAATGCACTGATTGCTATTGCTATGATAAAAGAAGAAACCGAAACGCGGTACTTAACACTTTACACTCATTTTTATCATAAATACTATCAGAAATTCTTAAGCATCCCACATATACAAACTATAATAAAAAATATTATAGAACCCATTATTATCAACCATCCATTGAGAAATTGTAAATTAGTTTCACGGGGTTTGATTGGCTGACACATGGTAGAAATTAGAGAAATTTTTCCTTCCCCTTTGAAACATATAACTGTAGTTAAGTGATTAACTTATTTAATGGTTAGGGAACCTTTAAACGTATATTAACACATATATACGTACATCTAAATAATTATCATACATTTAATTTTGACAGCTACAATTCCTAACTTTATTAACAATGTTTTGGGTATTTTTTATTTAGCTACAACATTCAGGTGGAAGTCTAGAATAATGGTTTAAAAAAAGAAACATTACGAAGAAATAATTTTCAGGTAGGAAAATATTTTCGTGCTTTACATTCCTTCATTACCTTTAACAATTAGTACTTGACAATGAAAGCTGACTATGTCTGTGGCAGTTATTAACTGAAAAGTAATTATTATTCCACACTGTAGCTGTACAATGGAAGTTTTAAAACATCATGGTAGGAAGGAGAATAGGATGGATTTCCGTTATCAATATCTCCATTGATAAAGAGAAAGGAATGCCTAAATTTGTTACCATTAAGTGTGAAGAAAGGAAAGACGAAGGTAAATTACCAACCCGTAGTTGAGCGTAAGTGTAAGAAAACGAAATGCAAGTAACAGAGCGTTAGAGTCGAGTGTCTGTCTGAATAGCGAGGCTACTACATAGAAACAGGGGTCTATGTCATGTCTGGGCTAGCTGTATGGTATCGTATAGATATAGAGAGATGTAAAAGTATATTACTAATGTATAGTTAGAGTGGTGGGGGAAAGATAAAATCTGGAATTTTCTGCTACACTGAAATCATTAGATATAGTGGCATTTATGTGAATTCTGCAAATGTTGAAATGGTGAAAGGCTCAAGGCTTTCCCCGGCTTCCTCTCGACTCTTCACTTTAGCTCCTGCGGAGAACTCCACCCGTCTTCCTCGATTTTCTATCCAATCCTCTATTACTCTTTATACGAGTGGTACTTACATTACAACTCGCTCAGTTCACTTTCACTGCTAACCCAGATCACATCAAATGTAAATACTTATAAAGTACCCACTACCCATCCTAGTTTTGGCTTATATACTTAGCTTAGCTTCCCTTTTATCCGCTCTTTACTATATTATATTTCTCAACCAAGTATGTATCCATGCACAGAGGTGATAGGATCCTAGGTAAGTCGTAACTATTGATATATATACTCTGCCTCACATAATGTACCTACTAGTATATAGAGGTATGTAACATAAGTGGCTACCTATTACCTACTTACATTTAGGTACCAATACGTATTACCTAGTTGTACAACACAAGCCTGGCTTTTTTAACTTTCCTCCTCGGGATTTTCAACAACGCTCTCTTTCACTTCCCAGAAGGACACAGACGGTAAAGGCACAAGTTGTCATGTGATGCCTGTGATCTACCCTGATCTCGGTTTGTGGATATTACTATTATTTTCTACTGTAACGTTTATGTAGCCTACATATATATTATAAATTCCATTATAAACGAACTACTTTAGATACATTGGCATGACCTTTGTCTTGCTTGGCGTCTTTTCACTTACAAAGTAGATATGCAACATGAAAATCCAATAGTAGGTTACAATAACAATTCCACACAGTAAGGTAATTTCAAGCAGGTAGGTACAATACCTTATAAATGTATCTATACCCCTTAAAAATATATTAACATCTACTATGCCATTGCACTGCTTGCAATATGCGCACAGTACCACATGCCATAGTCAACAGTAATATCACATATAAGTTTAAATCGTAAAATCAAATTACTGCAGTAATTTCTCATAACATCCTTGCATCTACATTGCTTTGCACCATTACATTATAAGTTACACACAACTTACTTCGGAAACTGTGTTGATTATTTACTGCCATTGATTGGGGAAGTCTTTGAATTATATCTCCCGTTATCCATTATCCATCCTACATAAATTTGAAATGGTAGACCACGAATTATTTACTTAGGTACAAATATCTAGGAAAAAGTGTAGGAACCTAAATGTATTTGTCTGAAGTCTGCAAAACAAACTAACGAGGAAGCGTTGGTTTTGTTTCAGAATTGAAACCGAAGGTCCATAGACCAAGGAGCAAAAAAAGGCTACGAGAATCCCATGAAAATAAATCCTCTCTGCTCAATGCATGAATATCTTGGCGGTGTTATTTTAGTTTGTGTTGTTGTCGAAAAATTGTAAGCTGAAGCAGCTTAAAATTGTAGATGCCTTCGACTACTTATGTACGAAAGCAGTTCTTTTGAACAATCGTGAAATAAGAGCACGATTGGGGATTCCAACCAACAGCCTTATACACGATTCGAGCACAATATGGAATGTATGAGCATAAGTGTTCATCTGCAAATCCTTAGCATTCAGAAATAGCAAAACACACACTCACAGAATCCCCACAAATATCAATTCTAGTACGATCTGCAGTAGGTCCTCGGATCGCTTCTTTCAACATTCAAGATTGAAAATCTAAGTAGTAAAAAATTACAAAGTTGTGCTAACCAAACTGTAGAAACAACATGGTTCTTATATGGTAGTTTTGCAAGTACCTACGTTCTTACTGTGTTTTCTGTGTACACAAATTTTATTGATTTATCAATCTAATTTCCGATTTTTTTAACTTTATATTACCAACGCATGTAAACTGCACACTTAATTTCATTATTAAACATTATTCCAGGCTCTTATATTTCCTGGTCCTGAATTTCACTTGCCGAACATCTCAAGAAAGTCCAGAAAATTTATTCAATAGTATAACAGCAGCAGCAGCCTAATATTTATTTCGTTATTCCTGAGATTTACACATAGCCAACTGTATACATATATCTATATAGGAAGTGACAAAGAGATGTCAATACTATTGTACATGTTTAGGTCATAATATTTGTAGAGATAGTGTAGTGCACTATGTTATAACTCGTGCAAGAGTATTTCTGCACAGAGACATGTAAATAGAAAGCTCTTTCCCAATCCGTCGCTATTCAGCATCCTCCATGATACCAGTACATTGGGTAAGGAGCAGAGTATGTAATACTTTACAGTTATTCCTTCTGCTCGGCTGAGTATTTGGGATTATGGAGATATAGAAAGGAGCAGAGTGTGTGTCTGACCGAGGAGTCTAGCGAACTCCACGAAATGACAGTGCAATGTGCAGAAGGAATGAGGACAACGCAGTGAACATTTAAATGTAGATACGTTGACGACGACAGTAAAGGATTTTGGTTGTACTGTTCAGAACTGACTATCGCTCTCTACTTCACTCTACTTGCAGCACCGAGTGAAATACACGGCCAAGACGACAAGGAGAGACACATTGGCATGGCACGACCGGTGCGATTATGTATTCTTCTCTCAACCCTGTCCTGATGAGACTACCCAAATTGAGTCAAAGGGTGTCGGCACACATCGATCCTCAGAGTTATTACGCGATAATCTCATTCAATTTTCATGACATGACAACCCATATGTCTAATGTCTAACATAAAATTTTACCCCTTTTCAACTGCATCATCTATGCTAACTCTACCATATACACAATTCTCAACTTTTATTCTTCTTCACCTCTCCCCTGCAAATGTATCTATAGTTTACTATTGCAGAGAATGACATGGTCACATTTATAAATTACGCTAACTTCGTTTCAAATGCATTCTACGAGGATATCACGATTCTCCATCAATTTCTATGAGTTGTGCACTAAATAAATAAAAGATTCATAGACCAAGAAAATAGAAAATACTTCCATTCAGACTATCAGATTTATAACCATAACTAGTTAGCTAACAATTATAAAATCTGAAATCCTACACTCTATATGTATACTGTGGTGACAACATAAACATCCAACATGCCCCAATGCCCAAGTTGTAGGAGCTATTTAATACTAAAACTAAAATTCTACCATACCAAAACAAAAATGTTACTACTCAGGACGACATTGAGGACATACGACATATCAACTCTACGATCTGTCAATAACAAGAGTAGATTAAAAGCAGAGAAATAAAATTCATAAGTCAGGGTCAAGTCTGAACACAGATCCTTCCTGTGAACCTGTCAGAAAAAATTGATTTTACGTGGAAGTGTAGATCAAATGTTTTATTTTTATCTGTGATGCACCTGTATCATTAGAATTAGATCTCTGGATTTTAGATAAATGCAACTTTAGTTGAAAG
>JABASH010002965.1:0-18095 GCA_019776445.1 Tomocerus maximus | reverse complement strand
TATTGTAAAATATTTTAATTCAGTCCCTGCAAATAACTTTGCAAGAATGATGTTATTACATGCTCGACTCTATTAATTCAGATAATGGCGTCCCTAAATCCTCCTAAAATAGTATTGCTAAGCTAAATGATAACCTGTTAATAATGTAAGTGTATTTTGTATGCATTTCAGGCAATACTACATGTACGTGACAGACGCCCGATGTAAACGAGTGGGTACGCAGTGCTGGGTATTGGGAGCAATCACGGCAACTGAGGCGATAATTTGTGCCAAATTCGGACGATCTCTACTGGGCCAAGCTCAAGTCAAGAATATAGTCTTATGGCTCCTTGTCCAGCTAGTCCTGTCTGTGGCTTGTGTCACAGGATGTGTTCTGTACTATTCTATTCGTGATAGACTTCGAACAGCTAAGAAGGCCTCTTGAAAGTCAAAGCGGACTTACCTTAATGTAGCCACCATTTGCACTTAAATATAAGTAATACTTTGTAATTGTACTAAGATTATGCATTTACGAAATGGGAAACTACTGGAAACTTAAAAGCAAGTCCCCGAATAAATAGTCAGCAGCTCATCTCATCCTCATAATATAGTGTGTCACATCGTCCCCTTGCACCCTGAACTGTACTTAGAAGATTCTGAAGAAAAGTGAGAATTCTCCTGGAAGGATGTGAATATACTAAAACTGAAATCTCTCAATCTCAAAACACCCTTGTATTATTACTACCTTAGACTAATGTACTCATCCATCCTATAGATATGTATGTATATATTATCTATTCTGAATTGTACAACTACTTACTATTGTTACTATTCTGTGTATGCACGTATCTGTACTTACGACTTACTCATTGTACTTAAAAGAGTTATCCTACTACTTATACATATAGCTAATATAAGTATGCAGCTCTGCTCGCCAGTAGCAGAGCAAGAATGTTTTTTCGGCTAGTCAAATAATAAAGAGAATTTAAATGGAGCCACTTTGGATCGGGCGTGGTACGATCCCTATAATAATAATACGAGCAAGAACAACCCTTTCTTTGGCTTGCCCCATTAGCTAAACAGGCAGGTACTGAGAGACAGGTACTCTGGCACATTATCAGGCTCCTACCGTTTCTTGCATCACCCAGTAGCACTCTACGACTCCCCATGTGATCATCTCCATACAACAAGAGCTTCTTTTCACTCACACACACATTCGTACTTAGACACATTTACACATACTCACATAAACTCCTACGTAGTCCGTACACATGTCTGAAGAAGAACAAGTCTGAACTTATCTGACTCTTTCCATATTATATCTCTCCTGACTTGATTTGACCGAGAGTCTCATCACCAGCTCTCACCAGTCTTTTACTCACTACTTTACTTACTAGTCCAGTCAATCCAGACTAGTGCAGACCAAACAAACCAGTGGTTCGCAACCAAATAACCACGATACACTTTTTGAGCTTATCCTTAGCCTTTTCACACATTTTTATCAACTGATTATAGAATAGTATTCCAAATAGGAGACAATAGTTTTCACATTGTTATCATTATCACTGAATACTAATAGTCTACACGTGCTCACCCGACATGGGGTATTCGGAGACATAAGACTTTTCCAGAAACGGACGGAAATGCATCGTTAGAGAAAAGACTATTTGATTAGGAGCTGAGGAAGAAAAGACACAGAGTGCAAAATGAGAGTACAATAATAGTGAGGTGACCGGGAACAACCTTGTCTCGTTCGTCAAGTCACATTCACAGTAGTAGCTTTATCAGGAGGAGGAAGTAGTTTAGTCGGGAGTATATAGTGTCTATTATTAGAGAGAATATTATTATTAGAGGTAATAATGGAGACTTTCGTGCTAATCCCAGAGCAATTGTCCCTGCAATTAGCCGGTGAGAGCTTAGCCGTCGTAACTAATCAGAGCATACCTCGTGGACTCCGCTTTTCACCCTTCCAAGGAACTCTGCGAACAGATGACAAATTGGGTTCCGCTCTGGAGCATGGGAAGAGCGAGCGATATTATTACTGGAGCGGTTTTCGTGCCGCCAGTTGGGTTCGTTTTCTGCGACAAAGTGCCGTGATGAGCTCAGAAGTCAACTTGGTTGAGCTTGTGACGGGAAGCGGACAAGTTGTGCTCGAGGTGCGACGATCACTCGACTCGTGGGAGGAACTTGTGGTCTTCTCTCCAGAACCTGCGGTCAGTCTTGCCAAAGCTCTCAAAGAGGCGGTTTTCGAACAGACCATGAGGGCTCTCATGCTCGAAGTTCCATTGGATCTCTCCACATCATTATTTCATAAAGTGGTAAGCCATATTACGCCGTAAATAAACACTATCATGCCATCATTTCATCATTATCTTCTCTAATATATGTTCTTATCCTTTTATCCTATAAACATTCTGTCTCTTAAAGTCTCTTCACTTCTCGCATAACATATACATCTGTTAAAGCATGTCCACGCTTCCTTGAGATAATCTTTCATGCCACTAATGATCTATTTAGCTTTGCATCACATTATTATGATATAGACACAATGTAGTAGTATAGTGAGATGACTTTTGCGGAGTCTGAGTCAGAGACGATGAAATGTCTTCCTTGTCAGAGATGAAGTGAAAGTATATTTACATTTGGACTTTTCTCTTTTGTATGTGCAGCCAAATAGTTCGGATGGTTCATCAGACGAATGCTCAATTTCTCCACCCATACCTGTTACACCGGCCAAATCTAAGAGATCTCGGTCGCTGCTGCCTTGCAGTGTTTGTGCCAAAGCTTTCGATAGACCTTCATTGCTCAAGAGACACATGAGAACCCATACAGGTAACATTTTATATATTCTATTCTACTATATACATGATGCAATTACATTTCTGTATAGCAAATCTTGTTCTTATGTAATAATTATAACAAAGATTAGTCTAAATAAGTAGTTCAATTTTATTTATGCATATAAATAGAGCAAAATTGTAATATACATGTATGTATATAAATTCACAACTTTGGGTATCTTAAACATAGTTTTGTCTTTTATAGAATTTCGTTGCAATTTACTTCACTTAATTATGATGTAGGTTTGTTTTGATATAATTAGAAATTAATTCTGTCGATGTGATAATAGTGGTCATACTAATTATAATGTGGATTATGGGGTATTATAAATGGTAACGGAAAATGTAATTTGTGCAGGGGAAAAGCCTCATGAATGTGACGTTTGCGGTAAAGGATTTAGCACATCTTCATCGCTGAATACCCACCGCCGAATTCATTCCGGGGAGAAACCACACGAGTGTCCAACATGCGGAAAGCGTTTTACCGCGTCGTCGAACTTATATTATCACCGGATGACACATGTCAAGGTAAGGTATCTTTGTGACTGTTACTTATAGCGTTGAGGGATAAAAGTAAGTACTAGAGTAAGTGGAGTAAGTGCGATGTTAGAAATAAAAAGAGTCTATCAGGTTTATTAGGCTTGTACAGTGGTGGTGTGCATTTGTCTGTGTAGTGGTTAGAAGTGGCATGCACATTACTTACTATTACTTACACATAATAAGTAGTATTCTTGTTGTTGAGAATAATAGTGGTCCGGTTTTGGTAGTTCTTCTGTGCCGTGCTGTTGCTGCTGGTATAGTTTCGGTGTGCTCTAGTATGTTATGTAGTTTGAGAGTCGCATTCATAACAATTTATCTGTATCTACTTTACTTACGTAATGCCAGTACATATATACATTCGTAAAAGTAAACGTGTGTGTGTATGTATCTGCATGTATGTTCGTCTGATGGTCAGATAAGAATCAAAGCCTTAAGGGTGAAAAAATGAGAGAAAAACCGGTAAGTTAATAATCCATCAAAAACTGAGAAGAAGGCGCAAGAAAAAACGAAGCAAACGAATCTTCCATCTGTTACCTTTTATAAGATCTAGTTTTTGACTTCAAATGCTACTGGTCGTGCATTTCTAACCAGTTTTTTCCTGGACTCTACTCGATCCTTAGTCTCAGTGATCACCCACAAGCATACAAAATAGATCACCCCGAAACGAAATGCCAACGCCAGACAAGAAGGGAGGACCTTTTCTACCTGTTCCCATAGCCCATCCTATCCATCCTTAAAACATTCTGAACAACTTGCTTTCAATCCAATCTCACTTTACTTATTGCATGCCATACTCGATACCCTCTGTTGTGAGACTTCACATATAAGCCTATCCAGTATATATGTATATAAGAAGTACCATTTAAATTACTGCCGACTTACTCTCAAGTACTCAGCTACTGATTCCATTATGCCTTATTTTCCATGCACTCACCTTCCAGACTTGAACTATGCTCTATATACTTGATTTGGTTCAACTATGTTAACTCATATGATCCTTATGATGATAAGTGTGATACAATCATTTTTATTCCGTTTCTCTGGATGTGCGTGCAAGTGGTCTACTGTGTGTGAGTGAGCACTGTGTGCTTTTCTTCTCTAACTAACTAAATAAGTGCGAGACTATCATTATTGACTCATATCTCTAGTTTCTCGTAAGCAGTTTACTTTAAGACAGTGACACTCACACCGTATGCCGTGTTTTCTTCCACTTCCACTTCTCAGACACTTCTTGCACATACTTGTTTCTACGTTTTCTTAATTATTAGCCTAGCTAAAGGTGGTGCTTATCCAGACATCCTTTTTATACTGCTTACATCCTTATAGACCCAAACCAAATAAAATATGCACTAAATACATAGTACACTCAAATAAAGGAGGTAGGTAGCAATATGGTGCTCTTATTACGCAACACAATAATACTACGAATTAATGTAACGAACCATACCGACGAGAAAAGTTGTAACGTTGTCTGTCTCACCTTACCTCTGAGCAATAATGCATTCTTAAATTATACATTTAATATTTGAGCACTGAGGGCACAGAGGTCTGACTTCTTTTATTTGGAACAGGTTTACGGAATGGATAAGATAAGAGTGATACAGATTAGAATACTAATAAGTAAGAAATAAGAAGAAGCCTTATTATGGGCTACTACTACTACTAAAGATTTCAGATAGTGCAATGCACATTGGTACCGGTAATGATATTGTGTACACGTAGTACAGATATGATATAGGAGGTAGCCGAGCGCATAAAGGAAAGCCGGGATAAATACAATATATAGAGCAGATGTGAAAGATGAGGACTTTTAACTGAGCATCCTGAGTTAGGATTAATAATCTTCCTTGGAGAAGTCGAGAAGTTGTGTGAGATATGAATTCAAGAATGTAGAATTGTTAGGTAGCTACCTGTACCTCCCTAGAGAGATTGTAAGGAGTAGCTGAGATTCCATAATGAGTGAGATGAAATTGTAGAGAAGAGAATATTCTGTGTGTTTAAATATCAGTAGATGGTTGGTTGGCCGGAGTTTGATTTATGGAAAGAATAATCAAATATTTCTCCTGACTTTTTTGGGAAGTGTTGTTTGGTGGAGTACAAGATCAAGTCAAGAGTCGAATCCTTTGCCGGTAGCAAATACCTCGGAGCAGAGTGTCATCAATAAAGCCAGTAGTTGCTCAACAAAGTTTTTTACCGCAGTTCTAATGAGAAACGATGAAAAAAGATATAGAAAGCCCCAATTAGGAGTCGTCCCAAAACGCGAGCTGAATCCACAATTAGGCCAATTTAATTGTATCTTAGTATTATGTTCTGTTCGGATGAATAAGGTGGACGTGGACGGGGATATCTTGATGCATAGTTCTCCACCGTTTTCTTCCAAGTTTATTGTATCATGCGAAGGTGAAATGCTATAGTTTATATAATATTATTGGATTCTATTAGTATGGTACTGACATGTGAGTTGGGATGTTATCATATGATATGGTGCAGAGCATGATGGAAAAGAAGTCTTCTGACCGGCCGGGACCCCTTTCCTTTTTATCAGACCAACTTTAATCCTTCCTCTCCCTGTACTAACTAACTAACTAACAATCCAAGTAGTAGCTACTATGTATATTGCTCTTTTGCGTCAGGAGATTCATGCTTTCCTTGGCATTGCCTGACTCGTCTTTTTATTCTCTGAGGTGACTTGACTTGACTGAACTTGACTACTGGCTACTACACTTCATTTCATCTATCTAATTCCAACATGCACCAACCAACCAACCTGTTTGCTAATTCACCAGAATGAGAATCGCCCTCCGGATCACTTTTCTATCTACACACTAGAACTATTAAGTACACAAGCGATCTTCTATTCACTTCACTATCACATTGACAGCTCATCTTGTAACCCATTATTATATTTACATTCCAGGAGAAGCCTCATAAATGCCATGTTTGTGGAAAATCATTCCCAACACCAGGAGACCTCAAGAGCCACGGATACGTACACTCAGGAACATGGCCATTCCGCTGTCCCGTTTGCAAAAGGGGATTCTCCAAACACACTAACCTTAAAAATCATCTCTTTCTTCACACGGGTAAGTTTTCCCCATTCATATATCCAACCTGACAGAAATTACTACCTAATAAGATTTACTTAGAGTGTTTTCTCGCTCCTGTGACCGCGTGAAATCTTTCTTTTGCTTGTCAAATAAGATAAAGAGATGAGGGGACATCCTCAGCTTAGCTCTCAACAGGTTTTCCACAGATTTCATGATCATGATGTGTTCTTTCCCTTTACTTTTACTTATCTCTTAGTGCTACGCACTTGCATAGCGTCCAACCATCTCCTTCTGCTGCCGCTGTTCATCCAGAACAATTGTTCGCAACATTTTCAATTCAGTCTTGTACATATTTACATAATACATCGTTGTTAGCCTACACTTGATACAATTCAGAGAACAAGATTGACTCCCCATACCAAGTACTACAGTTGCAGTTTGATCCAGCCAGGCTGTCTTGTAGATAGTTTTCACGTGAGTGAGCAGTAAGTAGTCTTGATCTCTATTCTCAAATTTCCCAAGGAAGAGAATGGTATTAAGAGCAACTCATGACCATAAGATATAGGATAGTATCATTCCGTGACAATGTACGACACCATAGTATATGCTGGATGTGTGTGTGTGTGGACTGGAGTGAACTGGTCTTGTTGTTTCTCTGGTCTGGTTGGGCCTGAATTTTAATTGGAGTGTTGTTTTGTTAGCTGTTGGTGATGACTGTCTATTATGCGAGTCTTTATCTGGCTATGTGTGTATAGGTATGTAAATTGTTGCTTGTAACGTGAGATAAGGACTGGAAAGAGAGTATTGATGGAAAAAGGTAAACAGTAGCTCTGCAGTCGTAGTGAGTGGTAAGTAGCGAGCCAAAACAACTTCATGGAAAACTATCATTTAAGATTAACCAAGTAGTAGCAGCAATCAACTATGTAGCACTACTACATACTTGGTACATGTAATTGTAAGTAGAATGTGTAGTCACTCACCGATAGATAGACTGGAAACAACTATATATACTCTTGGATTAGTCTATTACTCTGTGTAATATAATTCCAGAGCTATAAATCTAGTCGAATGTAAATTGAATTGAATTGAGCCCAGTTTTGGGAAAGAAATGCAATGTGATAAGTGTGTGCAATGTAGTAATTGTAGTAGCACTGACTGCATCTATGCTACAGGTTAGCTACGAATATTATATTCCAGCATGGAAAAAGGGAACTGGCCAAAAGGATAGTATTAATTGCTAGTTTAGTGCAGAGAGTGGTATTAGGTTGCATTTACAGAGTCGTAGTTGTGTGATTGTTTTCATTTTGCATAAGGAGCTATATTAAACGAGTGTTTGATAAGCACTTAGAGATTGACCCTTTGGGATTGTTATAAAAGAGAGAGAGCGGGTTTGAAGAAAGAGCACAGATGGGAAACGGTGAGAGTTGTCTTAAATGTATCAGAGAATATCCGAGCTGTCGTATATTCTAGGAGAACAGTGCATAATATGTAGATAGGCAGAACGCGATGCGTGTTAACCGGAGGGATCTAAGTAAGTATGTGAATAGTTGAATCGAAGATATATAATGTTGGATTTGTATCCATTCTTGGTGCTCTAATTGACCCATTATTCAGAAGTGGTGAGGAGAATTCCAGTAGGTTGCAGGGAGGAACCAATCATCTGCGATATCATGTCAAGAACGGATGAAAAGCTGGCCTTGCCCATTACGAATAGTTCACCTGACTAATGTATTATGAATATTTATAATCTGTCTTGTTACATTTTTTCTCTTCTCATCCAATCCAATAATTGACTGGAAGGTTCAGAACCGGTTCTTAACATGCACTGTATCGGTAGCGTCCCTGCCCTTCTTGAATTCTTTAGCAGAACATACCACATAATCACTTATATAAAGGCAGACTTACAGACTACCAGTATACACACAGCATAATGCTCAAATGCACAACTCACGTCAATAGTAAGTAGGTAGTAGCAGAAAATGAGACTACATACGTAATATAAGAATAAGAGGTACCATAAAACGAGTACTTTTGACTTGTCTTGACTCCTTCCACTACTGGACTCGACTTGGCCTGGACTGGAATATGGAATACAGTCTATAAAACATTAACTAAAATATTGCTCCAAGGTAATTTAGTCAACAGGAACAATTTTCAACGTAATTCACCATTACAGTGTGTATTTGTATTCTGCTCTTTATTCTTAAATCCTACCCATATACACTGCTCTATGCATTATTAGCAGACAGAGGATAACAGATTGCAGATTAAAGATTACGACTACGCAGCTAATAAGCTACCTATACCATTTACATACAGATGCTCGCTCACAGAAGAAGATAATTCTCATAGTTTCCAAAATAATGTTCGCAGGTAGATTATCGAGAAGTCATTTGGGATGCAAAACAAACCAGTAATCAGTTCAGAAGAGCAGCATAAGGGTATATGCACTATTTCTCCATATATACATTACATTCCATATACACATTACATTCCGTGTAGGATGTGTTGTATGATCAAACCAAATCAAAGGAGCAATGCATATTTTATTATGACACACACAGACGGGTACGGTACGCTAGATAATATTATGGTTATGCTTGGCAGAGTTTATTCCACATGATGAGCAGTTGTCTGTCTTGTCTAACTATTAGTTAGGTGAGGTGTCCATCGTTCTGAAAGCTACTAATCGCAACATTAGAAGAACATATGCAACTGTAGTAGGGTATAGGAAAACGGAGTACTACTAAATAGAAGCAGTCCTTACAAGGAAAGTCACAGGATCGACTTTTTATTTAATTGGTATTTAATGCTGGAAGCTATGCTGCCTCGCCCGTCCATTTCATACCGTCAGTAAGCTACTGATGCAAATCTTGCCCCTTTTTGTACAACAACACGTTGAGTTGTTTGTTCGTGATATATGTCTGCGATGCGAAAGGGCTTATATTTTTAAAATGCTAACAAACAACTAGAACTAGTAATATTTATTAGACCAGGTACTTTTGCTGCCATTATTACGTGGTCTCTACTGTAGATACCTTTTTCTAATGCTAATGCAATATCATAAATTGTACATTCTTCCTAAGCGATGAAACTTTGTTGGAAGAAACACAATATGAGAAATTGTATTTTTTCCCTACAGTTGGTTTGGTGTTGGTGTTAGCTGTCTTTACCTTAACAGATCGTGAGATGAATGCATATGTAATACTAAAACACTGATAGTGACTCTAACATTACTATTATAGCTCCATATTTATTTTAGTTTACTTGATAGCTACTATTTCACTTGTTTGGTTGCATTATTGTAGGAACTTGTTAGCCGTCCGTCCACTAACCATCCCATATCCCATCTTAATTAATAGGAGCCATACTTATTATTCATATGGATTTCTACGAATGATGTGGTCGGATAGGTTCCTGCTTTCTTGTAATGATAACAGTCTGTTTATTACGTATTGTGTAGTTTATGTGGAAGTACCTATATTTCTTTGGCATTCTTTCATGAAACATTAAGGAATACGTAGCAATTAGGGATTTTACAATATATTCTCTAATTACATGATTTTGGTATTTTTACAGGGAATAAGCCTCACGCTTGCAGCGTTTGCCCGAAACGTTTCGCCCTTGCATGCAATTTGCGTGCACATCTGAAAACTCATCTGGACGAGGAAGGAAGTTCTCTCCTTTTGGAACATTCCCTTGAAGAACATGAGGAACATGAGGAGCACGAGGAACCCTCTTCTCCCACTCGGTGTTGAAAATACAATATAGAACCTGGATCGGATCTTAAATGTTCATTGCTTATACTTTTACACGCACAAGAAATGATCCTCCTCCTTCTCTGACGTGTATTATGGGGTTAATCAATACAAATCATCTTCATCATGCTCACTGTATCATCGTCGTTATGTTTTGTATAAATTATATAAAAGTCTTCCATTGTGTAACTACTTACTACTGCCATCATTATCAGCTGAAATTATTATACAGTCACTCTTTTCCAATATAATACTTGTACAACTATTATTGTTAAATATTGCCTAATGATATTATTAATTAGTGCCTAGAAGTACTTAAGGTGCATTCATTCATGCATTCATTCATCGGGAGTCGTCAATTAACTTGCCATGCAAATAAAACAGACAATAAACTTATTTCGTTTTTGTTATTACATCACAGATTGATTTATTTGCATTTATCCTTTCTGCATATGCAAACCTATCATTTTTGTCCTGCTATTATCACAAACTGCAGTTCTACATAAACGTTCCAGTTACATCCCCAATTTTAAAGTTTGGGTCAAGTTATTGAAATACTGGCATAATTTTAAAATTTATTAGTATCCACAATCTTGAAACAACCCCCTACATTCCGTCGTAACACGATTTTCATGTAAATCTAAAACAACAGTATAACTAGACTTTGTAATGTTCATATTGCTACAGTATGAAATTATAGTAATTATGCATTATGCATGTTATTATTATTTCATCAATTTTGAATATTTTCCTGATTGTTAGAGGATAGTTAATATTAGGTTAGATTAGGATATGTAAGATGATGGCAATCAGGTTTATGAGTACTAACAATTTGGCGTAGACAAATTATGGGGGAGAAATTAAGAATTAACCAAAATGGAATAATTACATATAAGATAAATACGAGCCTTTTCAACAAATGAAAATAATTTGCCGTGAAATCTTAGTATCCCACTGCAGATGCAGATATAGATATAGTTTATACATTTACTGTACGTGCAATGTGCAACCTCAAATGTGGAACCCTGCACTATGCACACCATGATTACATGCTTTCAGTTTTCAGTAGGTACTACTTGGTAATGTTACTTATTAAGTTAACACTTTTAATTATTGAAAACAATATGACTCGATTTGCATTTTTACGATTGCAGTTACACATCGAATACAAACTAAATAAATGAAAACTCATCTACAATCCTCAACTTGGCCTCTAGTATACCGTCACTAAATGATTCTTTGTTGCCGTATTAATTTCGGGTAATTTTGTACCAATATTAGCCTGAGGTCTCTCCTGATGGAATATTATACTTAATAGCATTAATTCAAAGCTTTTCTCAAAGTTGCATAATGCACGTACAATAAAGGTAAATAGATATTACAAAGGTAAGTTTTTTGTATTCTGGTAAATCTTATCAACAAAATCTACAATACTGTTTCTCTATTGGTCTACCTTTTTGTTACTTTCGTGCATATTACGTCTTGTAATTTTCAATAACGAATGTCAATATGCGGTAAATTATGGAATGATTTAGAATAAATGGAGAACCAGAAAGAATTATTATAATATGGTGAAAGTCAGTCGCCATAAATATTGCGGGGCCATGCAAGACCTAAGAACGATATGATAATAGAAATATATTTATTTTACAAAGGAGTAAATAAGTATCAGGAGTGCATTATAGAATTTCATTTTCACCATTTTCTTAGTCAGTTTGTATTAGTATTTTGGAAAGTAATTTGTACATTATATGAATTTAGTTACTATTGCTGATAAGATCACCGTCGTTTTTATCACCATACTAATTGCGTTTGTGATTGCCAATTGTATCAACGCTATAATTTGTGGGCAGTAACTTTCCGAGTGGATGTGAAAGTAAGTAATGTGCAAATGCTCTGAAAAGTGAAAGCTTGATGTTGTTCATACAGTATGTTAACTTAAATAGGATGCATTGAGAGAAATACAACTTTCTCCAAAAGTGAAAACACTTTCTCAATTGTTAATGAATTTTATTGAGACAAACGGGACAAACTAATTGGTACCTGGAACACAATAATTTTCATGCTTTGAATTAAGATATGTTGACGACGACTAAGACTTAAGACGACAAGATGTGTTGACTGTGTTACTCAATTTTCACTTGCGCTGTTACTCAATTTTTACTTTCACTTTTCAATTTTCACCTGCTACTGCGACTGCGACTCTTAAAAATGCAGCACAGAGACCATAGAAATAATGGCCTTTTAAAGTTAAATAAAATGCGTCCATGTGCTAGGAATGTATGCTGAGATTACGAGATTGCGTTCTTTTTCCATTCACAATTACGACCTTTTACCTATGTAAGTGTTTGGATTTAGGATTTAAAATGCTAGAGATGAAGCTGCAAATAATATGAGGAATATGTCGACTGTCATGGATGAAGTATGATTATGTACAAAGCAATAGATCAGTTACACCATGTTTGTTTGCCAAAATGTCATGAAGCCTGGATGCAGTTTGACATAAATTATTTATACTTCGAGACTTTAATACTGAGACTATAACGACTAAAATTAAATGCATTAGTAATGCAAGTCCCCGTAGATCAAATTTCAATTTGGATATGGAATTTATTTGATAATAAAATCAAATCATGCATGTGTCGAGTATATGCTTCGAGAGAAAAATTTATCTAAAAAGTGGATGTTCAAGGTTCACTATTTCCCTTTTCAATGGGACATCTTTCTGTTCTGACGAGCGATTGTTGCGGTACACAGTAACAGACATTTCAATTTCAACAATATAGTACTACTATAACATTATCAGTCACCTAATATGTAGTTAAATACTTTCAAGACTATAATATTCTACTTTTTAAGTGTTAATAAGTTTCTTACCTATGTTATGCTTTTGGAAACTTAAGTTATAGTAACTTATAGTTAACTTAAGTTTCATACCTTGATTTGATATATTAATTTCAATTCAAACACTCGTGACAATTCAGTGAAATGTTATTATTACTACTAATGTTTATATAATATGATGGCGATATTCTACTTATAGTGTAGAACTGGGATTGGTTTTACAGTTCATTTCAATTTATATTTTAATACAATCTTCAAAACCACATTTACATCAGTTTAGTCACTTAAAAATCTGAAGATTTAAGGTTTGAGGGGACCATGGTAGAAAAGTTTGTTAACACAAAGACAAATATCTCAGTAGGTAGTACATAATATTACCCATGGCTGCATTGTGCACTATCTGCACATCACTATTAACACTGCGGTGATATTAAATAGTGATTTCGTATTCGTATGTATTCAATGATTAACGTACGTAACAGGCACTATTAATTAAATCATAATAATATTGTATTTAACTCGTACATATTCACAAATAATTTATTGACTTAAGACGTTCTTCTCTTCATTGGTTGATGCGCCTATAGACTATAAACTTTACAATGCGATTGCTTAGTAGCAGGTTGAATAAGAATTTGGGAACAACATTTAAATTATTATTATATCGGTGAAGACGAAAGTTATGAATTCGATTTGACTATCAGGAATTCAACTATTTATTCTTTAAGAGTCATCGTAGCCAAAAGCAAATCTTGCAGAAACAAACTTTGGTCCGGATTTAAATCTTTTCGTCTTTGAGAATCCAAGCACCTTTAATACAATAAATGAAAATTGTCATTCTTTTCTCGAGTTAAAATAACAGCAATTTGTTTTAAGTGAAAAACTACAAAATACATAAAGACAACTTACTTATCCAGAAGAAATTGATGTTTATCGAATTTAGACGTTCCACTTTCATGAGAACTGGACTGTTGTAAGGCTACCGAAGTTTCTGAGAGTAGAACAGCCTGACTGCTAGGGGGTGGAGGAAAGACACTTCGACGTGTGGCTCCAGGAGCAGAAGAAGATCCACTCGGTACAGAACCCGATTGCTGGCTGCTGCTGGCAGCATGACGATGTAGAAGGCGATCGTACGGAACAGCAGCTGCTCTCCGCACTCCTGAAAGTTGAGATAGAAGCTCTGCGATGGGGTCAACAGTTTCTCTTCCCCCAGAAGGTGATAATCCTCCAGAGCTGAAATGCATATTAGGTCGTCTACCACGACCAACCCCTAAGGTACGAGAAGGTTGCTGCACTCGCCGGAGGCTATGTCTTGCAGCAGGAGCATCTTCTGTGTAATCTGTAAAAGAATATACTTTACTCATTACGTGTACACCATTTAATTCATTCGCGTGACAGTTCACTGTGGAGCGTCCCGTTATGGCCGATGACAATTGCATTTGACATATACATTTTAGAAGTAATACTTAATTAATCCCCAGTAACGGAGTAAGTAGAAGTTCAAAAAATGCACAATTTGGTACATAAATTGACGCCCCACTGTGAACTGTATTCTTAATGAAGACTTAATTAAATAACAGTAGTATATTTTACATACTATCTCTAGGTTGCTGGCGATGTTCAAGAGTTAAATGGGACGCAAAGTCATCTGTCACTAAATTGGGCTCTCCTCCAGGCATTGCTGCACACATTGGACATACCTGGAAAACAAAATTATCATGGATATCAACTAATGAGTAAGAAAATGATCTACTGCAAACATTAATAAAGTAGTCATATTACGACTTCAGTGTTGCAACTCTGGTGCTCTGATGTGACATGTGATTGAAGTTCAACTTCTGTAAACCCTAAACGCCCACATATAGGACATGTCAGTGAATGGGCTTGATCAGTTGCTGTCTCTCCACTATAATACAGATCTAATACAGACAAAATTCAATTAGAACTTATTAACTTATAGGAAAGAATGGTTACTAGTTCTTAAAGAGATGACAATGATTATTATCCCTCCAGCGATTCTGTGGTCTGAACCTGAAGACCTCATCTTTTGTTCCACAGAATCGCTGGAGGGATTCATTTTGGGTCTGACGATAATAATATTCTTGGAAAGTTTGTAATTAGTATACATATCAATTTCTTTCTTTGGCACTTTCATATTATAAGTACTTACCATAATCGCTTCGACTTAGAATGCACTGAACTGGATGATCAGGGGTGTGACGTGAAGTTGCAGCACCACCCTCATAGCAGTTGGCACATAGATCATAATCATAACATCTTAGGCATTTATACCGTTTCCCTTTGAAATTACTTTTCAAACAAGCATCGCAACTGACGCCTTCATGACGAGACATTTCCAACCCGTGAATTACTTCCTTATCCTACAAAAACTCAAACTTCGTCGAATTCGAAGTCGCCCAACACAAAATATACTGTTTCAAGATGTCAGGAGTCAAGGGCCAACCTAGAAGGAAAGAAAAAACACTGTAAAAAATGAGACACAAAGTTATAAATCACATCACAATATGACAAAATAATTGAGATTAAATTGAAAATATTTTTTAATGTTTTATACGTTCTCCACAATTTTAACTGGAATTTCGCATGAATTAGCAATTTATTTGTCAATACTTGTCCCGTCGTAAGATAATATGAGACATTAAGAAATTAAAATCGAAAACTATATAACCAGTTGTTCTATTGTGTAAGTTTACTCATGACTTCACTTAAAATTTGAACCTGATGAGAGTGGTAATAAAGTGGTAATCACGCAAATACCGAACAAATTAAAAACATTAAAAAAACAAGTTAGCGTAAATCCCTTCATGACCCAGTCGAACTATATTATGAAATAATATAAATTTTAAATTCAAAATTAAATCGGTTTACGTACTGTGATGACTATGTAGGCTTGCAGTGAATCGGGTAACTGGCAATAATACTATTGCCGATTTTTCTTAGAAATTAGCTGACGTTCAACGTTGTGTATCGCCCACGCAGTTTAGAGAACTGCTGAAGTCTTGATTCTTGATCGGAGTAGCCTACCAAAAATCAACCTGCACAACCAACTCTAGCAAAATGAAAATAATAGAATGAGGTTGACAATTATTTCAGATTTAAGGCCCCTGACACCTGAGTAAAGTTGAGACAAATACAGAAAATGTGTTTTCTCTCGAAATCCCTTCGTTGTTTTCGCTATCTTTGCATGACACTGTGCTGATTTTTGAGGCTTGATACAATGACTATCGCTATGTCTAAAATTATTATTATGCGAACATTATTAGCTTAATTTTAAAGTACAGAAATCACAGAAGACTACAAAAGTCAAAAATACAAAATTGCAAATTGTTATTATTATTGTATCGTTATAAGTCTTTCATTCCCAAAGTTCTTTCGAATTTCGAATCCTTCCTTCAGATTGAGTATCAATCCCGAGATTAACCAGTCCAGTTCCTTTCAGTTCATTTTTGAACAATAATAATAAAACAAGCACAGAATCAACAATGAGCAAGTCATAGAAAATGAAGTGACATGACAAGAAAAGTTCGAGTTTGCTGCAGATCTTATTATAGTATCATATCAAGGTATCAGTGTCGATATACTATACAAAACACACAGAGAAAGCCTACACCATCGTTAACATATTTTATATATGAATTTATCTTTAGGCGCTCTATACTTTCAATTTGTTCACCAATAAAGCGCTAGTGACCACATACACATACCACTTCCTACACGCACCAACCTCGAATTATTTTCGACTCTTCAAAGTAACCTAACCCTATGACAGACTCATCAAAGGTTGCTTTGCCCCACTCAAATTATGCGGCCAAAAGAGACACCTTTGAGACACAGAAGGGCTATAAAAATACTTGTACACTGTTGTCGGCTGTTCAACATCATGCTTCTCGGCCATTCATCGTTTTCAGATTGGAATTCCCAATAAATACAAATCTGGCATCGGCCCTCCTCATTGCTGCACTAAACGTCTTGAATGCCGCAAGTACGTTCTCTCTGCTGGCCTGGATGAATGGATCTCTATTGATAACCATCGTGAAACAGCTCCATTAACTTTTTTCAAAACAAAACTACCCTGCTATTTTGAAATAAGGTAAGTATTATACCAAAAATTTGTAATATGTGTTTATTAAAATTTTGTAGCCCATTTTTTGTTCATTAATGGTCTTTTTTTAAATCTTTTTTAGGAATCTAAAGCCTTTAAAATGATTACACAACTTATTGTTCGTGGCCAGGAGCAGCATGTCGTGGATTGTGCAGAAACCGATACTATTCTTCTCGTAAAGGTATGGTTTATTTTGTTTTGAACTGGATTCTTTTACGTTCTAATAATTTGGACGGAAATAAACATGATTCAAGCTATATACCATTATATTATAGAAAAAAATAATGACACTACCAACTACAACATTAATATTTTTATATTACTATTACTAACAAGAACAACTAATAGGAAAAATGATATATATAGTTTTGACATTTGCATGTATTTTTTAATTATTCCTAATTATTATGGAAAAATATATTTATAGGTTTTTAGCTAAAAAGCATCTAATAGTTTAATTTAGAAATAAACAATTTGCTTTAACCCCAAAAAATTAATGAGTCAATAAATTAAGCGCTTATTGTGGGTTTTATTTTATTGATGACAACATCTGACCCTGCAAAGGATGAAAGGGAATCTATTTGATTCAGTCAGATAATTTTTTTTATATACTCCACCTACGGTTTAGCTCTAAGTAGAAACTTAGTGGTAGGAACAAAGTGGTTTCACCAAAAATGCGTTTTATAATAATATACTATATATTACATATTTTAGAATGATTTTGGTGTTTTTGATAATGCGGACAGGGTTTCAGATGGTAATATGTAACACAATAATACTACTGTGTAACTGATGTGATTAGTTTGTAAATTCTTATTTTCATTTCAGTGGCTCTTATGAATTTTTTTCTGAATATTTTATTTTTTTCTCGTAAACGTCAAACGTTGGAATGAGCTCATAAGCGGGATAAGCCCTAATAGTTTAAGGCTTAATGACCGAACACTTTTTGGAGGGGCTAATGTTT
>JABASH010002964.1:0-18106 GCA_019776445.1 Tomocerus maximus | reverse complement strand
TGTCCTGCCCCTGCCCTGCCTATATCCTATAATTTGTTTTCACAGCATTGCTTTAAATGTGTAAACTTAAATAATTCACACACAAATATTTTATAATATTGTCAATGTTTGAGCTCAAAATGCTGAACTGACATTTAAATTTTAACGAGATTCATTCAAAAATTTAATTCAAAAATCCTATCAACTGCTTGTATACTAAGCTACTAATTAAACGTTTGTGACTGTCAAGAACCAGGAGAAAGATGTCTAATGTGTTGTCAATCTGCTGATCGGACCTTTTACTATATAAGTGGGTTTCAGCCGATTTTTCTTAAGGACCTCCTAATGTGGAGGTACCAGGTACCCCTAAGTTTTAAAAGCTCTCCATCAGCTGATTGACAGAAGTTGGACATCTCTTGGCCAGCCGGACGATGCTTGGGAAAATGTACTTGTTTTTCTTAGTTTTTTCCTATAAGTTGTTTCTTTCCATTTTGACCTTGACCTTGACTATCTTCCAGCAACGAGCAGCTTTTAAATTCGAAATCATTCGGAAGAGGATTAATAATTGACACACTGACAGGTAATTAATTATTAATATTAATTATAATGTTTTGAACTGAAACAAAGTTTACCGATATGATAAACAAAACGTGGAATGAAATGAAGTCACAATTTGACTTTCATTACTCATAAAAGGATCATCAATTTATCAAAAGGTCTCTTTAAATATGAAAATGTTGAATAAGACTCCGACCGAAAGTCCAATTACCCTCAAAACCACATAAAATTATTTAACCCTAACTTAAATCCATTCCATGGTTTTACTGCAACCAATTTTATTTAATTTCAATTTCACGAATAAAATAAATACATTACATTTCCAGACTTGGCAAGCCAAGTCTTAACTCCATAATAGACTTAAACATAAACCAGCCGTAAAAAATTACTTATCCCTCCAGGGATGACAATCTCATTGGCCAGTTTAAAACACCATTGGTGTATTGTATGATATGGGCATCAGTATTTGTTTTCTAGACAGTAACAAAATATTCTTATAATACTTGTTACGGAAGTCCATACGAACACAATATTCCTACCTTTAATATCATTGTCATTTTGTCACTGTCCCAAGAAAAGAATGTGTAGATATTGTTGCTATCCACCATATAAAAAAACAGATGTTCTCTGCAATTGGGATGTTAACGTTAAGTAGCCTATAAACTGTATAAACAACTAATGTGGCAAATTGTAACTATCTATTTTGCATGGTATTTCTATTTCTGTTCTAATGAATAAAAGTTTTACGTGGGTAGATTTATGTATAAAAATAATACCCCTGGATCTGTGCGAATTATTTGAACATTATAATTTCAGCCTACAGAGTCGGAAAACCTGTACAAGTTACATTTTATCTTGTTTACTGCAGAAGGAAACGCGATAGACTAGTAGATACCAAGATACCTCTGATCAATGTGTTATTAATGAGTTGGGTAGATGATGATTTGGATAATGTAGATCTGTAACAGTTGGAAGAACAAATACACTAGTATGAAGGCGAATAATCATAATATATCACAAAGATACCATCTGCAGGGTATAGAGACACTCGACATTATGTTATATATAGTCATTCTGTGTACGAATTAATTAAAACTATATATACATCAACAACCGTGTGTTGTGACGTGATCCAATAGAAAGAATTGTTGATCTTCGTCAATTTCATTTACGTATGTTATTCGTATTTAAATCGAAGCAAAAGATGTTACATGGAAGAATCGTAAAAGAATGATTCAGACTTTTTTGTCGCATTCAGTAGCTTCAGGCAATCTCTTCCAAATTTGGGAAGGCAATTCTAAAGAAACGAAACTTCTTTGCCAGTCGATCTAGGTATCCCAGTCCCAGTTATCCCACACATCCACAACCATACTTACATGTTATATATAAATGTACGTGTTCATTTTCTGAAAGTGATTTACAAGAAAACTGATTTTGCTTGACTACCAAATCAGTACTAGGTAGTAAACTCGTACGTAATGATTTTTGTGTATGTAAGTACCATGTGCATTTGACGCAATTTGGGGAACTGCATTCGTATTTATATTCTATACATTGTTCATTGTACTGAGTGACGATACTGTTTAGAATTACATTGAAAGCACTCGTAAAGTAATGATGTGCTGTGTTTTGTCTTGGACTAAAATACTACTGTAGAGTTATTACGTATAGACATTAACCACTTAGTATAGTACGATAGCTGAATAATCTCATTGTTGGAAGTAATTTTGTTAAAGCATAACAGACATACACACAGAGTCTTACAGTCATTCTTAAGTAATGCTTGTCGGTATTTTATGGTCAGAGGGTTGAACAACTTCTGAAATGGTGAATCCTTTCACATTTTGAACGGAATACTTCACCTCGGGTGATTTCTGGAGTCACTCCGTTGGATTCAAGTTTTTGCCTCTTGCATTAACTCACTTAGCATGAACATTAACACGTCTCAAAACATTTAATTATATGCTTTATGCAGAAAGCTGGTTATGAAACGTATTATTTGGCCCACTTTTTGAAGGTTTCTTCCGAGAACGTATGGGACGAAGTTAATTCAATTTGTTTCCGTTTCGAATTAAGCAATTATATCATGTTCATCTACAGTTCTTGTAAGATTAGTCAGGTACAATTCTAATAAAAATAAAACTGACCAGACATCAGACAGTTGCTAACTTACATATAACTAAAAATGTTTATATCCTCAGTCTCCCACATAATTATACACCAAAAAAATCTCCCCATTTCATTTACTGAAGGAGTAAGATTTGGGTAAATTTTACGACTGCGTTTAGCGTGTAGATATTATTATTTTTGACAAATATTTCATTCTCTTTCGTTTTCCATTGTAAAAATAGTTTTGCGAAGGTGGCCCTTTCGTGTCAATCAAGCAATGCATAACAAATTAAGTAACTCTAGGGCAAAAAATTCCATATAAAATTAATTTAGATTCTTCTCCTTTGAAATGAAAAAGGTAGAATAAATTATTATTATAAAGGCATACAGTTTTATTTTTGCAATGCAAATTGCTACTACTTAAAATTCTGACCTGTAATAGGTTCTTGGGTGTTCCAGCTGGCATTTATATATTCTTATTATTATGAAATTATGATATTAACATTAATGAATATCATAATTAACAATTGGTAATCTTGGGTTAACAACTGAAACCAATGCAATTGTAGGATGTTGCAATTTGGATTGGACAACAAACTTATAATACTAGTACATAGTAATTCACAGTTCGCACGTTCATAGTTAGTATTCGCATTAGGACCGACATGTGTGTATCCAAATTCATGTGACAAGTTAAAATGTGATATATGAAATTGAACTGTATGTTATTGTTTGTTAGAAACGGGTGGGTGTTGTCGCCTAGAACTATAGTATAATAAAACGGTGAAACTCCGTACTTTCGAAAATATAATTTCCATTTCCGCTGTGTAACGGGAACAATGTTAATGAAAGCTGTATATAGAGTAGTTTAAAAGTTAGTAGTAATGAGTTTAGTGAGGGTCAATCGCCATGTCTAATTCAATCCTGTGCGATGTTTGCTGCATCCCACCGAGAGGTTAATATTGTATAACAAAACAAAGCATATGAAAAAGAGTACAGAAAACCACCATCATTTTTGATTGTGTTTGTTTTCAATTTAATGTCTGAGTGCACCAGGAAGGCAAAAGGCTGAGAGTACAGGTGAAACAAGTGGGGTATAGATCGGTAGATTTGGAAGATTATTAGAGCTGTGTGTAGTATAAGATCATAGAAAGTGGATATATTTAAGGTACTGAACTGAATACAAATAAGTATGGTAGAATAATGGGGAATTGTATCGAATTGGTTTGCTAACAGTAATTGTATTTGTGAATTGTAGACACGGAACCTCCGCGGAAAGATGCACTTCCACAACCTTGATTGTGTGGGGTCCACACCCCGATCTCACACATGTAATTAAGCTGTTGTGTGTGTATCATGTCATATCAGTTGTACAAAGCTGATGATAAGCTAGCCGATTATTTCTATGGAGGTGAAATGAACGTGGGCAGACTTCCTTTGTACGAGAGAACCACTCTTTCCGTTGATTGATTATATTGAATCTTATTGTTAGTTCAGTTTGTCCATGGCCCTTGCATGGATATTATATCATCGTTTCAATCTTGTGACTAGACATTGACTTCGTCGTAATTATGACAAACTTGACATCCCAAGTGATACTTTAATAGTGTTAATATTCATATGAATTTGTTCAATAGGTAGCCGTTGAGCTCTTATTTCTTATCAATATTAGTAATTCACTGACAACTTTGTAATGTCTCCGCCAATAATGTGTATTTAATGTACTAGGTATTAGTATCGGTTAAAGACTTTGGCAATGCATTTCAGTTCAGTGGGCTCGCTGCTTTACCAATTCAAAGAAAATGATACATTTGGATATTATCATGTCTCGACTGCCTATTAGGCTGCGACGGCGATTTGTCTCTGCTGCAAAAACATATGTATGGACAGAGAAAATAGTAATGTGTCTCTGTTTTATCAATGTTATAGGTAGGCTGATGATATACTGGAGTAACCTTCTAATTGGTAATTTATTGAAGTTCATTCATATCAAGAACCACTGTAGATTGTGTGAAGAATCATTGTTGGAAACCAATCTGTATGTTCTAAGAGTTGTTTTGAACGGACTCCTGAAGCTATTAATGAAATAATGTCTTCACTCAACTTGTCTTATACAGTCGGTAAATGCTTGACTACTGCCATTTATAGATATACAGAGGTAGGGCTCCTTAATTGATAGGTTCGCTTTGTTTCCTGAGATCTAGCATAGTGTCCATCTTGTCTATATCTATAAGTATTTTTGTGGTTTAGGTTTAGTATAATGTGTTATGATTATGAAGATTATCAAGAGATAAATTTTGCAGATTGACCTAGACTCTATGTACAAGTTCAATGTGAGTTCAGTCCATCTCCATTTGTTGTTATAATTATCAGAGTTAATATTCTAACATGTCTATTATACATGGTTATAAAACTGATATGTACGTTTCAATTTCACTTTGAATATGAATATTAGTGAGACTGTAACTGTACAGTGAGAGGACAGAGGGGATTGAGGATATAGAGACAGAAACACTTCCAGTTTTGGGGGCTGTATAAGTGCCTAATTGAAATGGGACCATAACTTTGCTCTAACTAATTGCTTTATGTCTAAAGGTAGTTATAAAAACACTTTATGTGGTTGTGATTAGACATCTAAAGAACGTAACTGACTCAGATTAAACTATGTTGTAACTTAGTTATTTGCATGACAAAAGTTTATTATAATTGAAAGCATTTTCAATGTGCAAGAGGCAAAAATTGGATTCCTTTTCGGCACTTAATAGCTTGAATTAAATCAAATTTAATTGTTTATCTCAGGAAGTTAAAGGTCAATAGTCAGCTACCTATTTTGTGTATTTAATAGTGTCTGGAAGCTGATGAGGAAGTAGAGAGATTATTGCTATATATGAAGAATTACAAGATTGAGATGATAATATCTACTTTTTAATATGGCGATCTTGCAGTCAGTTCAATCAGAGTAGGTATTTTGTACATATTTATGTCTCGTGGGTGTCCATGTGTCATTTTGGTCCATTAGAAGTATTTATTTATTGTTACTAGTCAGGTATACCACAAAAATGTTCCTATTAGTTATTGTCATCTTGAATTTTACACATGCCATGCTGTGTTTATGTATTCCCTTAATGTGATTGTCCTCCTCCCTCTGTCTATTAAAGAAAGTATCTTAAAGTAGGGTAACTTCGTTGAAACATAGGGCAAGTCAATTTAGTCAATGGTATAAAAACCTGTGATCTAGATCTTTTTCAATCATTCATGTCATTTGTTATGATGTAAAATAGAAAAACACGCGTTTATGTTGTACTTACTAGTAAATGACAGACAGATCTTGGTTTTTTTCCTGTAGATTTTATTAGAGAGAGGTAGAGCGTAGGAAACTGTAATGTGAACCGCTTTTCAAAGTAAGTTGACGTGAGTGGACTGGGACATGACATGGCATCATGGAGCTTTGAGCTTTTAAGTTAAGAGTTAACAGAAAGCAAACATGAATTTATAATCACATATTTACATTAGCAGAGGACATGTAATGGGATGGGGATGGGTATGGATGGACTATGGATGGTAGTCAAAGAAATATAATGCATATGCAACTGTGTTCGGAATTTCATGTTGTTTTATGTACACTAAAATGTGATTGCACTTTGAAATGTTACATTACTTATTATTATTAATTTATTTGTTATATGATTGCTATAGTCGGCTGTTATTTAAGATAGAGTCACTCTGTTCTACGCCCCTGTCGATACCTAAGTCAAGAGACAAGTTGTACCTAACCAAGAAGAGATGATGACCATGTCCCTATTTCTCATCGTGTCTCAATTTGCATATCAGGGCATCTTAATAATGCTCTTTAATGTTGAAATGTTGAGTTTGCAATTTGAGGAAATGATGTTTTATTGATCTATTGTTTTGAATGACTAATGATCAATGAGTTATAAATGAGTTTGGCTGCCGGCTGCCTTTAGAGTTGTCATTAGTGTGAGTATATTATTATGGTAGATACATTAGTGAGTTTTGCTTTTGTTCTTTTATTTTTTCTGAAATAATTCCTATTGACCTGCTTCATATTTCATCCTGTTTGCGTCTTTCTTTTCCTCAGACAATAAATACAATTGGCTCAATTAAATGAAATTGCTCTTCTTAGAGTTGCTTTTTCTCTCAGCCTCCACAAGTTCATCTTCGGCAAGGTTTATCTCATAATACTCCTGAGAATAACACCTACGACGTTTGTGCCCACGGACGTCAGAGTGGTTATGAAGTTCATTCAGTGCATTATGCAGTGCACTTCGATCTGATTTTCTACTTATTGCTTGCGTTGTTTATGTACGTGGTACAATGAAAACAGTTCTCTGATTGTATTTACACTACATAGTCAGTCACTACACACAAATGAAGGTTTACAGAAGGATATCATAGTAGATATGATACAAAGTTAATATTTAGGTATACAATACACTTTGTTGCATACTTCAGCCGAACAGCCATCAAAACATGGTATAACATTGTTTACAATGCATATAAGAAGTGTAAATTGTATATAAAAGCTATTTTAAGTGGTGTGCACTAGTTTAAAATGTTGTATGCACATTTGTATGGCTATAAGATTATCAAAGTTATTATGGGTAGACTTATATAGACGTAAAGAATGTTATATTTATATACATATGTTGCATGCAATTAAGAATCAAGCTATCAATAGCAATAAACGTGGTGTGCAGTCTATATAAGTCAAGATGCCATTAGGAAATTGAGATATAAACTACGTATATAGAATATAGATGGATATGCCATTTGTTAGTGCAGTATGGTTTTCTTTCCCTACGCTTACAAGTTTCTCACTACATTCTGGCAGTGTAAATTGGATATTGTTGAATACGTAATGGCTGTGATGATAGAGCGAAGTTGCATTCGGCAGTTGATTTAGTTGATCATGTCACTCCAGCCTGATGACCCTCACTCGGTCCGCCTGTCAGATTACATGTTACAAGTGAGTCCAAATTAGGTCATACTTCGCATTTGCGCTGGCTAATCACATGGAAAATTACATAAGGAGATGCAAATGCAACAAACAACAACAAGGGTCCAGTCGCTCCATCCAGAATTGTTTTGTCTATTTTCTGTTGTTGGGCCATAGCAGTTGTGACTTAACTTCATTTGTCATTTTTACTACTGGATTAAATAGAAATACAAATAAGTCGAAAAACATATTTTGATTGTTTACTCGTGTAGCTAGTAATGTAGAAATGTCCTTTTGTATCTTCGGATTTATTGTAATTAAGTTGTATGCGTAGATTTTTTACTAAAGTTGGGTTAGTTGGGTACACAGTAACACATTTAGGAGCAGTTGGTTTAAGAAGTCGGAAGATTTAGTAGCAATTATTTTCAGATTCATGTTGTCGCACTGCGTCGTAGGGTTTGGCGTGATAAAAAAGGGTATAAAAACTGGAATTTTATTGTTAGTGTCAAAAAAAGAGAAAGAATTTATTTGTTGTTTCATGAATGGCATTTAATGTGCCATACACTTAATATTTCACGAGTGTGGCTATTTTACGGCCTAGTCTCTCGTCTGGTTAAACTACCGATTTGTCATCTGACTTCGTTTGATTGTAAATGACCATTTATGTCTAGTTGTTGGTTCAGGGTAAGTTTCTTAAAGTAAGTAGTAAATCTACAGTGCCGTACAGAGCACGACAGACTGGAGCGTTAGCGAAATGTTCTGTATGAAACTGATGACATGCTATAGTGTGGCGTATTTGGCTTGCCTTGGCTCTTTGCCTTTAGTTAGCTACCTTTCTTACCTTCCTTTACATGTACAAAGTTTCTGAAGGTGAATTAAATGAATAATAGTGGGTATTTTGTGAATGCACTTAATTGCAATTTGATATTTAAGGACTGAAGGACAAAAAGTCGTTTTTGAGGCAAAACTTACGATTAACACAGCCGTGGTTATCCAAGCTAAATACGTAGTGTTAGTGTACGTTACGTACAAGTACATTATAGATAAATAATCATTATTTTGACGCAGAAAGTGCTCTCAAGATTGTAATCGATAACTATATGTGCAATAGTAAAGGTGAAACTGATAGGAGCACTTAGCATCTCGCGTAGTTTCTGTACCAAACCTTATAAGTACACGGAATTGCTGATATGTCCTAGCAGAATAATTGGCACACATTTACCGATAAATTGCTATTCCCAATTATTGAGGTAAAATTATATTTATGTATGTAGCTTCATAATGAGTTATAATGGTTATATAATGAAATAAGTGTCTATAGTAAAGTCTATACCAATAATTGCTTTTAACTCCAGAAGCTATAGTTAAGTACCTACTAAGATACACAACGATTAAAGTAATAAGAGAATAATTTTTGAACATTTATTTCTGTTTCCAAAAAAAGTTGCCACATATTTATTTCTGTTCTTCCTTTACTCTTGTCTTCTATTGAGGATTCTAGGAAACTATTAGCGTGTAGCCGTGTAGCTAATATATCACGTAAATTATAGAGCATCTGTATAATATTACAGTAATTACATCAGTAACTTCAAATTCAAAGCAGATGTAAGTAGACAATGTGCAGATTAGAGCATAGACAGCATATAGAGTGTAAAATACATCAAAAGTTACTGGAATTACATAGTAGCTAGTAATATCAATGTAGGGGTAAATTATATACACCAACTTGAATGGTGTTGTGTCTGTGTCGTGACATCCATGAGTAATAAGAGTGACTTTTGGGTTTGAGTAACTGAAAGTGATAAGATGAAATTAGAGCAATCGAATGAATTACAAGTTAGAGATGAATCTTTGTTGGTAGGATGGTATTTAGTAAAGAGTAAAACGGTAATTTCATGGTGGCAGTTGCAATTTGCTATTGCAATTTTGCATGTAGTTAGTTCTCATTGTACATGCTTGCAATTTGTGACATGCAGATTTTAATTTGGTCTTTTAATTAAATTTCTTAAACGAAGCAATATGTTTGAGTGATTCCTAGTAGGAAGAAGTACCTCATACCTGATGAGTATATAGAATAGTTGTGCTATTAGTATAATATGAATATTGAGAGACAGATTTAATTTATTTGAGTTGGATTTGGATGGGAGTGATTTCAAGAGAAAGGGAGTGTTTAAGTTGGAAGTAGATTGAGCAGCTCTACAATGTTAAAGACGTCAGTTATTTTCTATTCATCAAGGCAAGACCATCCTCTGTAGACCAAAGCGAGCGTTTAACATTATGTTTATGATATACTCGCTCGCTCTCGCTCCATGTATCTATTTTGTTCGGAATTTCTGCAATGCAAGCTAATGCTAAAACTAAAACTAGCAGTACTTACTTAACTTGTCTATTCCATATACAGTGTGCACTTATATAGCGACAGACAGGATACTATTATCTGCTTCTATATCGTTGTGTTGTAAGTTAACTTGTACATTGTACAGCCTGGGTGTTTCAATTGTATAATGCGGCTTAGACCAGGCTTGAGGGAACGTGAGATTGTTGGTTGGCAAGAGTAATTGTACATCACATAGTGTGTCGTGGTGACTAGTTGGTTTGTATGATGCTGTGTGAGTAGACTATTGTACTGCACACTGTATTGTTCTAGTTGTACTGTTAAAAGTAAATAGGAAAGAAAGGGTTTATGCTCTGCATGGCAGTAAAGTGACGACGACGACTTAAGAGACAAAGTTTATACTCTATGGCAGTAGTTAACTTTAAGCCTGTCGGAAAAGATCCTATAGGAAAGGTCCAAAGCCAAAGAATATCGTAAAATGTTACCTTAGAGGTAAGGAAGATTGTTTTCCAATTGTTAGTTAAGTGAGATAAGTCAGGAACAGAGAGAGAGAAACACAACAACAACAACAATCAATTTTAAAGACGCTAAAGACAAAAGTGCAGTCAGAAAGCTCAAACATCACTACTGTCAATTACGTATAGCTTTAACTATGCATTTTTTAGTGGTACAGAGTCAGAGTCATGAAATGTATACTACCCAAGAAAATAAAAACGTCCAACAGAAAACAATAGGAGAAAGAAAATGATTGAAGTGACCGAGGCAGATGTAGGAAATAAAGAGCCAATACAAACGTGCAATAAATTTGTTAGCTGTGTAGTATATGAGTGATAAAGAGTATCAAATGAAGATACAAAGTATAAGTAACCAAGTATCATTTTTTACAAGTCTAGGTGGTTGTAAAATATAGTAGGAATAACAATAATAACAATTGAATGTTATTTTGTGTACTGCACGCAGGGATCAGGCTTAAGTTGCATAGAATCCCAGTTACATTTTCATTACGTACATTACGTAGTAGTAATAGTAGTGTAGTAAGTTGGAGTTAGGATGCACTACCCTGAGGAACTAAAGAACTGTACTTGTGTACGTACGACCAACACACTAGGCTTGTTGATAGCGTTTAACTGATTGTGTAGCTGTACGCTTGCTGGACATGGACCTACGAGAGGGAGAACAGAATCAGAACCGCCTTGTGATATAAGTAAATAGCAAGAGTGTACTGATGGTCAGTTGTTCTTGAACAGGTGTGGGGCATAGGTGTATATCGTGACTTTTACATTATCTTCTATTCCATGTGCCCAGCCATAGCAGTAAACTAACAGTTCTTCTCCGTTGCGTTTCGTTTTGTGCAAGTATAGATTCCTATTTCTGGCTTGATTTCCTTTTTACTCATTTTTGGGTAATATGGATTTTACCAATCAACGAGAAAATCCTCTGATGAAGAAAATACTACTACAGATACGAGTATCAAATGAAGAGTCTATCAACTACTTGTAACTGAAAATAAATTTAGGAAATCCAGAGTTTGTAATTTGTACATCCTAATTGAAGAGAGTTACCTTTTCTGTTTCTGACACTGATTTGGTTAGCCAGTCATTCAGACATTCATTGACATCGAAGAGATATACATTTCAGACTTTTCTGTGATAGTGAGGGTATACACTCTTGCTACATTCTTCTGAACTTAACGTAGCCTCTTCAGCTACTGTTGCTGCTGCTCTAATTGGTCGAGAAGATCTTCTGTTCGAGATAAATTGTATGGAAAAGTTTTTTTGTCTATAATTTATTTAATTATTGTTTACATGTATAGCTATTCATATGTTAATTTGTTTTGATTTGACTAATGGGCTCAACGAAAAGCGTCATGAATGTAATTGCTGTCATTTTACACAGAATGGATAGTGTCATCTTTGCAAAGAATCTCTTAATCTTACTATTACTATCATCATAAATAGTGTGTAAGTTATAATTATGATAGAAGTCGAGACAAGAACAAGACAAGATCCCATAGATTGTTAATGCGATTATCTTGCGATAGTAAATTGTGAGTGTAATTTATCGGTTATGGTTGTTAACGATGAAGTTGACAGTAGGTTACCCTTTGCACGAGCTGACCTCATGTGTATACCTTAGGAAAGTCATAATGATAATGATTTTGTTTATAAAAGACATGATTGAGGTGTAGTGTAGCTGTTATCTGTAGCCATCTTAAATCCTAAGAAAGACATGCAAGTGGTTGTAATGCCGAAGATAATAACTATCAGAGGAATTAATCTTGAGCGGAGATTTGTTTAGATGGTCGTAGCATCTCAATATTATTATGATGTCATAGGAGAGCTACTATTTCTCTATTTGGGCATTTGGATCTCACTTTGACCATTCTCAGAGTGAGTGACTTTGCCTGCACTGGGCTTTTAATGGACAGTGTACAAAGATGTGAGTTATTAGCATTACTCACTTAATGTTATGATATTATTATGAGCATGCACTTTTATGCTGCCAGAGCCATTAGTGTAAAGATTAAAATTTGTTTTTATCATTTGTGTACTTAGTGGACTATGCTCAAAATGTATTAGATCATTTATTATTAGCTGTATACTGAGTACAGTACAGTGTTGAGTGTCTAGATGCTATAAAAATAATATATAAGTTCATCAAGTATAAAAGTACAGATCAGGTAGGCCAAACATACTGGATGTCATTGAAGTAGAGTGGAAGTGATATAAATATAGAGTTGTTTAGGTCAGGACAGGAACCAAAGATTTGACTTTGCTTAAAGATAGAATTGTCAAGAGTCATAGGTGTAGGTAAGATAGACATGAGAAGTGTTAATAGTGGTCATATTACGACATTATATATTGTAAGTCTTTGCAGAACAAGATTTGTCAGGGTTATTGTATATTTCATTGAAGGTGGCACTTAATATCCCATAATTATTTGGTGTATCGGATCAGACAATCTGTTTGATATTGAGAATACAGGTGCACCGCTAGGCGACCACCAAACATCACGCTAAGCAAATAGATTTTACAAGTAAGCCCAGCTAAAAGATCTATTGATTGACTCATGTAGGTATTTTTTATTTATTTAGCCAAAGGTTCTCTGACAGAATCTTTGAGCTCCCCATTGCCACAAAATGTGGCACATTACAAAAAAGGCGTCAAGTTAGGGAGGGATCCTCGAAATGTCAACTGTTGAGATGAGAATGATGTAGGAGACTGTCTCACATCACATCTCGATTCAATCTCACACACAAATAGACTCAGCAGCACACAAAAGATCTTAAAGCTCCTCGATTCTAACTTAATTTAACTTTGGGCCAACGGAACCTTGACATGCTCGTTGTTACTTTACATATGTTTTACCCTCCTGAATATTCTAAGTATGTGGCCTGTTGTGCAGTGAGTGCAGATAAATAGTGTCCACAAATGAGTAGGTAAATTCAGTCTGCCCTCCTGTTTACATTCTTGACCATCCAGTTTAGAATTATTTAACTGGGCTTCTCTGCCATAAAGTGAATGCCTATTTTACATGTAAATAATGAGATTCCATTATTCCATTCTAATTCCACGAGTAGAGCAACAGCAGCACTACCTTCTACTGTTCTTTTGAATTCAAAGGGTTAAAAAGAGATTACAATTGCACAGTCACTCTTCATTGCACTGTTACGTTTCTACATTCCCAGTTAGCATTATAACGGTATGCTGTGTAGCTTACTTAACCAACAATTAAGATTTAATGATTTACTGTGGGCATGGTCACTCAGAAGGTATGTATTTGTATGTAAACATGGTCTAAGAGGGTTGGATTCAATTTGCCGAAGATATAAAGATGAGATGAGATCTCTGTGCCATGCCTGCTACTTCCATACCCAGAAATGGCACTGCTTAACTAATAGACTTTGCGAGTTTAGGCAATTCGGCTATTAGTCAAATGGGATACTTTCTTAGGCACTTGAACTATTGGCTGATATTATTATTGCTAAAGCTATATGCATTCTACAATTAGTTGTTCTCCCTCACTATCTTCATAGTCAGCATACCTAGGCACTTTTATGACTATACAATGGCATTGTATGAATGTGAGATAGAATGTAGAGAGTGAGTTTAGCAACATTACCATTATTATTATTTGTGTTAGTGTTCAGTTGTGCTGTGTGTGCAATTTTTCGTGCATCAGAATGTGAATGTTATTAAGTTATTACTTATTACATTACACTATGCTAGCTATTCTATTGTTTGTAGTTTTAGCAAGCTCTTGCGTATATGCAGATGTATATGAGCTATAAAGTGTTATTATTATTGCACGTAAATAATATAGGGTTTGCAGTTTTAGGATGGATTAGACTTATTCTAACTATCTATTTAGTTGAGCACTTGAGCATTGGAAGCTGAATGGTTCAGATTCAGATTTCATGTGCCTTGCCTTTCACTTCTCCGCAGGGGAGATGAAACACACTAATGGTAAATGGACAGAGTACTTTACTTGCTCACTTCTCTTTCGTATGTTCTGATTTTGTAACATTGGCATTGACACTAATAAGTAAGTTGTGGAATAGGGTCTTACACGTTGTTCGTAGCTGTATGTTCTTGAATTGAGGCAAATTCATCTCTTGGGATACTGGTTTGGTTTGTTCTGCCTGATATTTGATCTAGTCTCGAATAATATAATCTATACAGATGCAGAGACTTTGTTTTTCATGTGGTTTATTGGTCTCACTCGTGCTGTCCTACTGTTTGCTAATGCCAATAGTTAGTGCAAGTTAATACGATTGACAATATTGCTGAAAGCAGTCTCGTGCCATGGACCAATAACAATGATTATTGTGCAGCAGTTATCGGTGATATTTCTTTTTTTAACGCTCATGTGATACGAATCAGACAATTATATGTGCATACCTACCATTGTCATGTCAGAAAAGTAAAATAGATAGTCACTAAAGTATGTGCATTATAGATTGCCATCATTCTCATTATTTATTTTCTATATATTAGGCAGGGATATTGCAAGAACCATCGACTTGGTCGATTTGGATGCTCATTTTGTTCATATCAATATAGATGATTAGAGATAGATGATGATCATTTGGATGAAAGGTAATAACTAATAATATTTCGTGTGTAATGTAAGCGCTATTATATTGATATCTGATAAAGATAGTGTGAACTGTGAACACGCACGCAGAACCAGGGTCGACGGAAACATGTTTTCTTACTCTTGTTTTATTACTGTGCCAGATGAAATGAAGTGTGCCGGTTTTTTATGCAACATTGATCTTTTCTGATAAAATGGCCTGACTTACACGTACAATGTCTTACTAAGCAGAAAATGTAAGTGCTATGTATTGATGGCCATGGTATTGGTGTTTTAACTATGGATTTCTCATTCTGTACAATTAGACACGACAGATAAAATATGTCGCTAATGCAAAATTGTAAAATATGGCTAATAGGGCGTCTTAAATTATGCGAAATATTTTATCTTATCTGCATTGAACGTGGAGCTGTTCTATTGGCGTTGTAAGGTTTTAGGACTTCATTTGCAATATTATTTTTTCACTATCAAGACATTTACATTTCTGAAGGGCTTAGATATGCAAATGAAAAAGAAAACTTTAAAGTTTTTAGATACATAAAGTTGTCTTAGTATTTTGTGCTATCTGGTGATACTGTGATTAGTTTTGGTGAGACAAAAGTATATACTAGAAGTTAGAAGACAGAGTAAGTTGTCAATAAAACAAATCTGAAGAAAGGTACAAGATAGGAGATGGATATGTAGAGAATTGCGTTTAATGGTGGGGTAGAAACATGCCATTGTGCATAGTTAATATGCATGTCCTCGAGTCACAGTCAGAGGAATAGAAATGGAGAGTGAATTTTGGACTTGTTCATTATCTTCCTAATGCACGCAAATCGTCGAATGGAAAGCTAAGCTTCGTAGAAGGTACAACTTAAGTAATAAGGCTAGACGGACAGAAAACTTGTGTTTAGACTCGCAAAGCAAAATGACGATCTATACATAGCATCTTTACATGATTACATAGTTTCGTATCCTTATAAAGCAGCTAATCGTATAAGCCTTCTGTATTCGGCATGTTTCCATAAAGAGTTCGTGAATTCTCATGTTCTGGCTTTTTGGTGTTCTACTACAGGGGACTACGGTCTATTCTGTGTTCTCTATTCTCTATACTATTTTAGGACGTAGTAGAAGAAGCCAATGGGATGGACATGCTGGTGTTGGCTGACCAGTGTTATTAGGCTACTATTTAGTGTATCCGGAGAAGGAAATTGGTAGCTAAGGTCGTAGAAGGTTATATTTAGATCCTATATGACATGACAGGCCGTTATTCACAAAGTGCCGAAACCCAGCGAGGAAGGAAACCGATATTAAATGCTTCTAGACTCGGATAGAAGAATTCTCTTCGTGCGTATAATATTCAGTATTCATATGGCTTGCTTCTTGCTTTTAAGATAGTATATGTACTTATGTAGAACTAGATTTTATTTTACCATAATAATAACTCATGCGTCTGTATTAAAGCTATTAAAGTTATAGCTATAACCTATCTATTTATATTCAAATGGACTGAATAATTCTAGGACAGAAGATTATATTTTGTAGGTATCATTACAACCTTAGCAGAGCAGTAACTATCAGTATTACATTAATACTATCTTCTGTACTGGTGTATGTAGACCACCAGTCCATGTGAGATTTAGTAATTTTATATATAGGTTTCCCTTGTCATTTGCTTGGAGAAGTCCTACAGTCTATAGATTATTGTTGTGGATTAAATAGTTCAGCATTGAATGAGTACTCTGTGTACTATATATAAATTCTCCTTCATTCCTGATGGTGATCATGTAGATATATAGGTAAGAATGTAGTATTTAATATGGTATATGTAGATAGATACAAATAAGGGAATGTTTGTGTAGCACAAATTCAACAATTAGGTTCATTGTGTCGCACTGTATGTGATGGAGTTAGGTATTGACTTATGTTTACTTTTACTTAGACAGTTAGTTGGTAGGCACCACCAGGCAGATAGTACTAGACAAGTATTACGGGAGTAGATTTATGTGAAACTTTAGTGTTAGTCTATTGTGCGGAATTTAAGAGAATGTCTCAAGTTTCATGCATATAGTGTAAAGTAAGTAATGATTGGGTTAGCAGTTCTGAAAGTGTAGGCAACTCTGACTTGACTTACCTTTCTATTCTTTTAGTAATGTACAATTTAATATAATTTTGGGTTTTAGGTTCATGGGTAGTTGTTTTGACTTGTTAGTGTGTGTGCTTATAGCACATTGCCATTGCAAAATGTAAATACACATACACACATCATCACAAAACTTTACGTACCTATAGACAATAGGTTTGGTTAGTTGCTTAATCATGTATCGAATACCTATATTATGTCTAATAATAATATTATAAGGTATAAGGTATAATAATTGAGTTTGAGCTGACTTCAGTGTAGTTTGTTTGGTTTGTCTCGATCGACGGGTTGTGAAATGGAAAGAGTAAGTAGGAAGGAAGGGCAGGTGTGTGTTCTTGTGTTGGAATGGAATAAAAGTTGTTTGCCATTTTGTAGCCTCCGTCTACCTACCTGAAACTGAATTGTAACTGTGAGACTATGGCAGCTCACCGCTGGAGACTATAAAAATTATTAGGGAATTCAATTTCGGGCATATGGAGAGAATGTAACATGAAACAGTGCTATTCCGAATGAATGGATTCTTACAGGATATCATCAGTCGGTCGGTAGTGCTATTAATGCAAGGCTTGGCTCTGAAATGCATCTTTGTATCTCTTCTGCGTATCATATTCTCCTACACATGCAATTTTGGCGTTAGTATTAGTATCTCAGTCATCTTAAGTGTATTCGCCTTCGATGTCTATTTTTGGCTACTTGACGTATCGACAGGAGAAAAATAATGATGTACGATGTGTTTGCTCCTATATACTATTTTGTCATGTATATTTATTTGTAGGATATTAAATACTGAATGAATCCTGCCTGAGTCTGTGCTGCAATACATCGTATTTCTTTCAGGCGGGTTGTATGTGTTTTTCTTGCGATTGTAGGTGTTCTCTCATTCAATCATTTATTACTACATTTTAAGTCTCACTCACAAGTTACTAAGCTTTCTATGTGCTATCAG
>JABASH010002963.1:0-18108 GCA_019776445.1 Tomocerus maximus | reverse complement strand
CTCATTTATCGCGGATTCAAATAAAACTCACGACTAACTACATAATTGAGGCATAAATTTACAAAGTAAACAGTTATATAGGTAATCCTTAGATATTTTCCATCATAATAAAATAGGCTTCTAGTCGATTTGGGTTTACACCTTAGATATGTCACCAAGGCCATGAGAAAACGAATTTCAGACCATTTATAACCTATTTCTGAGATGGTAATTTAATTTAAACAGCAGTTAGATCAGTTTGTAGAAATTATTTCAAAACGTATGTCAAAAGATATCTGAATTTGATTTTCGTATACGAAATATCGTCACTATATCGTTTATTATTTTTTAGATATTTGGCAAGACAGCGGTTACATCTTTTTGACCCTGGGTCGAGATTTTTTAATTTGATTCCTTGGGTCTACCTTGCCACCAATTTTTTGGCAATGTTGTAAAATCTTGTAATGCCAGTTTCCGGGTTTCAGGTGAAACGGAGAAAAGTGGCCTTCCTAGTTCTAGCTAAAGGATGACACAGTATACCAAATGTGTTGCGATGAAGCCAGAGTTGCACAAGATAGAATATTTTATTAGGAAGAATGAATAGTTTAATTACTGAAAGTTATAGATTCGCGATGGGACTTTAAGAAGGAGGATGTCGTTGGGAACTAAGCTAAGTTGATGGAAGTCTAAAGGAGAATTGGAGGGTTTGGGAAGTGTGAGTGGGGCGATAAGGAATGGGCGACGGGAGTGCAAGCCCATACCTTACAACCTAATACACTATATAAAATATGAGTTTTTATGTTGGGACTAAATTAAATACTTCTTATTTCGCAATTTTTCATAGTAATTATTTAGACACTTTAGCAATTCCACATGATGGAATCAATCATTTTTATGATCTTCTGTAAAGTCTGATTGGTCGAAAAATGTAGGCAGAAATTTAGAAGAGTAAGCAGGGGAGTGGAGTAGGCGGTAAAATGACTTTCTAAATGAAAAATAGGTGAATATAAATAAGTATATAAGGCATCCCCAGAAGGGATATGAGCTGCATGAAACTGAGGAATGAACGTTTATGCGCCAAACCCAAAAATAAATGTCATTAATTAGAAAAAATACGGTTCCACAGGGACATCCACAAAAAATTTTTGTAGACCATTTTTGAGCTAGATATATTTACAAAACATGTTCGAAAGATATAAAACAACTCCCAGAAATGGTCTGAAAGATATTTAATAAATCCCATATATGAATCCGAGACTACTTAATTTGAATATATTTATCTATAGAAAATAAGTTGAAGAGGTCAAGAAGACATTAACATTTCCCAAAACAGTCAATAAATTGCCACTCCAATAAAGTTTACTTTGAACGTTAAACTTTGCACATCGTAGCTCTGAACCCAGAAGCTCATGTAAAGTATTTATAATTAATCTCCTGAAGCAATACTATACAGACAACTTCAATTTAATCGGCATTTACTTGTTAGGAGCTTACAATTTTAATGTTATGTCAGTAGTATATTTTCGGATTTTAATGGCCGGTTTGTTAGTAGCTCTCTATCACTAAAAACCCTTGACGCTGATAAGAATTAGGCACTTACTGTTCAATAGCACATGTATACTTACAAAGCATATTATAAATAGACAAGGTACACATAAAATGGATATGCCATGATGTTTGGCAAATTAGTTTGCAATTAGCGTTCAAGTCAAAATGATAAACGCTCACGTAAATGTCTTTGATCTATTTTGATTTATTTATTTGCACTTTAGGCCTTTTCAGTCTTACTATTTTCCTATGGCTGAAAAATAGCCAACTCACCTGCGAATCAATATTGATAAGGTTAATTGTGATGCACTTAGTTTAATGAGAGGGAAATCGTTGGCAATCAGTCAGGGTGAATAAAAAGAGCACAGCGATCTCCCCAAAGTGATAAGAGTGATTAATAAAGCCCACTAAACAAACACAAATTGCTCCCAATGAAATAAATACTCAGTTGAAGAGATTAATTTGCCTCAACGGAATTTTCAGTATTTTTATCACTTTATATAGACGTATGAACTACAGTTATTATAGTATACTGACTGCTCCTGTTAAGTGTCCCAAAAAAACGCTTTAATTCCAATAAGTATCATCATCACTATCATCAAACCAGAAGGTCATTGGATTTATACTCCTAAGAAAGTTACTAATGTACAAGTGCATAGTACACACCTGCTAATAAATTAATCTAGCAATTGGCTTCCCATCTTCTACATGTACATCTAAGTGTCTAACATATTTATATGGTAAGTATCTACTAATGTCGTAACCATAATTTTTGGATATTCTTATTTCCCATCCAATTTTGGGAAATGAGAAATGGTGAGCAAATGTGGGAAATAAAAGTGTCGCCATTTTACGAATTTTGGATCTATTTCCCATTCGGTCTTTCAATTTCCCATTTTCCCACCCAATCGGCCTATTTGTTTCTCACTTTTCCAACTGGGGAATCGAAAATTTCCCGCTTCTTATATTTATAATATAATTGTCACATACCATAGTATTTCAATACAGTATATTCATGCCATATTTTTTATAAAAATATATCATTTGAAAAACTTTAAGCCATGTAGCAACTCAAATTGGGCTACATGTCCTAAACTTGGTGGGCCAGTTTGCTATACTAATGCTACAACACAATGTGTGTTAGTGAGAGAGTGCAATATACTATTAAATGTGTATATTGCACTACCGCTCAAGCCGCAAGGGCTTATTTACAGTTACTCCCGTAACAGTTTAATACCCGATCGAAAACACGTGCATAGAATCTTCAATATGATAATGTCATATAGATTCGATGAGAGCAAGTCCGGTCACTATTTCTAATTGATTTTGTAGAATCAATGTGAGATGATCGATGTCAGATGTCAGCCCTCAGCAACGTGGTGGCGAGTTCAGTTTTGTAATATACATGATATTTTGGATATAATAATGGGATAACATTTGAAGATATTACACGAAGGACTAATTTGTCTGTCATGGGACTTTAAGGAATAGCAGGTAATATTTATAATTTAATATTGTATTTGTCGAAACGGTCTGGAGGACATTCTATCGATGTCCCTCACGCACGAAAGCGCGAGACCGAATCACACACACATAAATACACATCATATATTATATTTATTCCGCAATGGGTTTTATTTAATGGAGGAAATACTTCAACAGGGTATACAGATAGTATATGAAGTACTTTACTACTTAATATTCATGAATTAACGCTTTTTGTTTATATAACATATTAGGTTCTCTGTTTGCGTTTTATGTGTGATGTGACAAAGCTTATAAAAGGAAAAAATAATCTGTTGTGTAAAAGAAATATTTTTGTACCTATGAGACTGTGGTGAGACATATTATGAGTACAAAGACTCCATTAGTGTTATTGCTCATTTGCAGATATAGCTTTTGCGTGTACAAAAGACCATCAATAATATTTAATTTCATAACTGTAACAAGTTAATACTTACTTTGAATGTCGAGTGTGCACTTGCTCGTATTCAGGTTTTCAAACTTACCTTTTGTAAACAGAAACTTGAATAGATTTATAATGAAATGCTAGTTAATCAGTACGCGCATGGTCTACGAGTTTATTAATTGTAAGTGATACGATTCCACTTGAGTTCGAACTACAAAGTGCATGCAGCAATCCTATTCTCTAGAGTAAACATAAGTAGGTAGGTATATAAAGTGATTACTTGCACACTCCTAGGAACTTCTACTGCTACATCCTTTTAATCACAAATGAAATTAGGAACACCTTTTATATGGCAATGTAACTAAACTGTCATAGTAAAATACTTAAAAGCCTCGAGAACACCTAAACATGAAGCTAATGTTTGTAACTGCACTCTCTGCTTATTCTAATTAAAATCTACCAAACAACATCTAGAGCAAAAGTTTGAGCTCTAAAGTGCACGATTGACACAGAACAAAGTGGCTAATATTATGTGTAATGCTAGTACTTGACTAGGCACAGATGCAATTTGTCACGTCATTACTTCTACCAAAGTCTTTGTGAGATGAACTCTCCATGCCCGTGCAAATACTTTGGCATTCGTTCTAGACTAGGTAGATACAAACTTTTCAATATTTGTCATACGCCCACAAAATTTTCAAAGGATAAGATATTTCTACTGAGATTGGATCTATAGGTCAAAGCGGCTTTCAAACAAAATTAATCTTTTTCTGTAAATTACGATGCTCGATTTGATATTAATTTAGTTTTTCGGGACCAAAATATTGCATAGAGATAAATAAATACATTTTCTAATAAACTGTTCACATTTAATGTCAAACATTTTATGCGAATACTAGTTTACCATAGCCCAGTGAAATAAGTTCTGTTAGAGCAGGTAAGGAATATGAATTTAATAAGATAGAATAGGTGTGACACATTAAAAGCCAATCCTGTTGGAAGCGAAAGGAAATGGAAAAGCGAGCTTTAGAAATGGGTTTGTCAATTTATGATAAGTAGCAAATATTTTGACACAAACGTTTGCTTCTTTGCGGTTGAAGTGTATCTTGTTACTTGTAAATGGCAGGGACATTCATTAGTTGCTAATAGTGAAAAATAGTTACTCTTTGGAATGGTGTTGATTGTCAGTTTTCAGTTAGAACTAGGAGTAAGCGTGCACAGTAAACGTCTTATTTCAAGGATAGCAAATGGCAGGATAATATTATTGGATATCATGTGCGAAGTGAAAGTTGTAGCTTAGAAATGTAATGGAATGTGTTGTATTAGGCATATACATATGTAAGAACGCTACGAATGTCTTTAGTGCCCTGGAAAGTTCAATATCACAGTCAGCTAGAGCCAACATCTCAGTTCTAGAGAACATTCTGGGAAGTAGACTGAATTCAGACTTATTTTTCCTTAGGGGATACATAAATTCGATCACTTTTTAGGAAGTCTCTTCTCTTCCTAGCAACATTCACCGGAGTTCTTACATCCAACACTATCATGGCCATTGACAGCCCCAGTTTAAATGATCAAAATCCGGTAACTACCATAACGTGAAAGCCAAGGGTAAGGCTGAGGTAAGGTAGGTAGAAATAAAGCAGTTCCCAAGGGATCTCAAAAACTTTGCTGACTGAGATTATGTATGCAAAAGTTTTATATCCACAAAATCATACATATATTTAGTTCACAGGTAAAGTCTAACTTGCTATTTAATTTAATAAATCTGAGTTTCTAATTTTGAAACGTATATTCCAAACACTACAACTTACGCATATATACAGAGTGTAAGGTCAATAATTGCCTTTTCCCAGATTTGGCGGTGCCAAAATGTCTGAGCGTTAACTACTTATTGAAGTACTATCCTTCTAGTTCTATATAATTGTAGTAACGGAGTTAAATAAAAGATTAATAGAGGAGGATGTTGCTTTCGCAATAATGTCATGTCAAATAACGCTATCCTGTATACCTATCCTGATTTCTGTAGATGACCGTTATTTATTTATCAATGATCCACCATGAATAGGAAAGCTTGGCTCTGGCCCCTAAAAAATCAATATGGTGTAAAATACGTTAAAGCGATACATAGGAGGATGTTCAATCGTAGAAAAGAAAGCACGACCATGGAGCTTATCGTTTCCATCAACTCACAAGTTTCCGTGCTACATACTTATATAGTGTTGCAACATTTTTCTGCTACTTAGATGTTCGAAAAATCCCTGTGACTAATGGTAGTAGATTGACAAGAGGCAACAAAAACGGTCTAATTCCCGCTAGTCTCATTTCTCATCTCATTTTTCAGATAGTATTATAGAATTTTACATCTCTGCACCATTTATCGATTTTGCAAGTTGTGCTTTATATTATGTGCGTCCACATAACATAACCCAAATCTCTGCAACTCACTAGTATGTAATAATTTGTTACTTGTACTTTCAACATACTTTCAAAATTATTATTGCCGATTTTGACTTCTGACTTTCAAAGTATTTTTTAAAATACGGAGTGAAATTCAACATTTTAAACTTGGAAAATGTATTAAACATAACTGTCTACCCATTTTTCATAGATATCACTTTTTATATTTAGCATATTATACTCACTTTGTTCTTTCATTATTTTACAATATTTTAATTTTTATGTAATTACCATATAATAAAAATCTCCTGAGTGAATAAAGAAAGACAATAAAACAAATATAATGAGAATATGCGCAGAAAAACGTTCATTTACGAGTCCCTGTAAAGCTAAGCGTGAGGAAATGAAGGACGAAAGTAAAATGGATGTGTGGAATATTGTTTGGTTAGCATATGTAGTTTCAGTGTGATTTTGTGCACGAGTAGTAAATAAGTAGGGACTTGAGTTGGTTGATAAGTGGGTGAGTATATATTACTTATAGGTTAAGATGGTTGGACAGAGAGGAACATGAGATAGGGTCAACATGAAAATTTTAAGTGCAAACACAGATAGGAAGTCAAAAAGAGACTGAGGGTATGTTTAACCAAATTGAGTCTAGCACTTGAATGCTACACATCTGTGTCCATTCGATCTACTCAAGCAAAGTGCTATTTCCTTTCCAGGAATCTGAAATTGGTAAATACTTCTAGCTGTAGCTACCTGTTTTCCCGAGGCTGACAAGGTCTTCGAACATGAGGGCTACTTTACTTATAAGGTAAGTGCAAAGGGCGATAAACGACCGTTCTATAAGTATATGAACATATATATGAGTAAGCAGATAGCTGCTCCAGGTCGCAAGGACACGTATATTGCGCTGTTGCTCCGAGTACTTAAGACAGACAACAACAACTAAAAAATTGGTTGAAGTTTGCAGTAGACAGGGAGATGGGATCTTGAGGGAGTCTCTGGAAGGGAAAGCACAGAGAGAAAGCTCCATGAACATCCTTCCTACCTAATCCATCAGTTGATTGTCTTTCCCCAGTTTTTTAGGATGTGTCTGTTACCTTTCTGTGCTTTCCATTCGGATGCTCCTGTCACATTCCCACAAGTACAAGTAGACAGTTGGGATACAGATAAGAAATATCTACACTAGCACTTTCTGTTGACTCGCCTCCATGACGTGCCCTCCTCTTTTGGTATGTAGATATCTGTACAGATATACAATATCCACATGCAGATATCTATAGCAATGTATACGAGTAAGCAGACCTATATATGTTGTCGGAAGTCAATAGCATAACTGGACTAAAGTGGAAAGGAAAGTTTGGTGTCGGAATAGAAAATACAAGCTCTTGGGTACACTAGAATGTAATTTAGAGTTTGTAGAGCTCAAATAAGAAACCGGATACACACTCATTCTTTCTAACTGTGATGTAATACTATAGTCGAGGGGTATATAAGGAACCCATTTGCAAATTCCTGTCTTATCCAACGTTGTCTTTTTAAAAGGGGATCGTCGGGCGACCTTATCCCTTTGTTTCAATTTGCAAGGATCGTAAGAAAGAGAGAAGGAGTGCAAATACGTAAGCAGGAGAATGAAAACGAGAGCAAAGAAATTGCTTGATTATAGAAAAGCGTCGACAAATTCAATTGAGAGAAGGGCGCGGTGGCAGTTTACGGAATTCGATTCAATTCGATTGGACTGAAAAGCAATGTACACAGCATCTTGACTAAATAAACTTTCTATCTTGTGAATAAGTAATTCCGAATAAATGAGAAAGCCGTAATTGCTAGCTGCGTTTCTCTGCAAGACCGCTACGGTGAGCATCAACGGATTCCCCTGTCACAAATATCTTCCCTGGCCCTTCACAGACACTCAGTGCCCATCAAACCCATTTAAGAAGACCACAATATTTATGAAGAGACATCTGTTCCAGTCACAGCAATTTTAACCCTCGCTCTGTCTGACTGTCTTCGTCCTAAATATATACTAACAATGATAATATATATGCAGCAGTATAAAGCTTAGTTGTAATCAGCCGTCCAATCTACCTTTACCTACGTCGATTGATTTTCCACGTATATAGGTACTGCGAAATAAATTACAACGTGGAAATAGGAATAAATTAAGAAAACATAATAGATATTGCCATTCCAACAGATTTATATGATAAATCACAAGAAATTATACCAAGTGTTCATTTTGGGGCATGCTGATAAAGTTTTAGTTTCGCAGCCTAGTAAAAGGGTTTGTTTTCCGACTTTCTTTAAGCCACTTTCGTTAGTTTAAATTTTAACATAGTACCAACTTTTATCGCTTAAATCTCCATGCCGCAAAAGTAACTGAATAGCCTCAAAAATCAGCGATGCATGCGTTGTTAATAATAAAGCTTGAAATATTGATTGCATAAGAATGCTTCAGTTTGGAAGGTAAACTTTTTATGTGAGCAGGAAAAAGTTATTTTCCTCTGGGAAAAACCAATAAACCCACAAGCCATCGTTATTGTCTTTAAAAATACTGGGCTGAAATTAAAAACTAGTAATGTAGGAGAATGATTGCATTGGTAGAGAAACAATTCGTAGTATTTTGCTGTTCTGTTATTATACCTTGCTCTGTCTCAAATTCTCAATGCTATGATCTTTATTCGCTTCTGTATGTAATTGATACACGGATCCGATAAGTATACCAATTGTTGGTACCTAACTGAAAAGTTAGTTAGTGCTGGAGTATAAAGTGTGAGCCGTGAAAAGAACAATATTGTGAAACTCTAGTTTTAATCCAAACTTCCATAAAGATTTAAGCTAGCAGCTATGTACTTATAATAGACCAGGTCTTCCTCGTACTTTCATTGTTCGCCTTTAGCCCTACTTTTATGAAAGCATTGGCAGTATAGAAAATAAACAGGTCAACTCTCGATACGTAAGAGTTTATTTGGTGTTTCTATAATTAGCCCATTTTCATAGTGATCTGGAGATAGTTGGTTGCTATATGGAGTCCACTGCGGTATAAATGCAGAGAGACATTAATCGTTAGTTTAGTGAGCCAGAAAGGGAGACTAGCTCAATCCGTTTGTATTTGCTCAACTTTCCGACAACTGTGTGAGATGTCCTTTATTGGAAGCGTTGATTCAGCCCTGGCCCATCATCCATTCTATACATTAAGTAATGTTTGTTTGCATAATAGGTGCTATGATATTTAGTAGAAGTAGCTTTCGCCTTCTGCATAATACATGACTGTAGATATCCCATTCTCCAGCCAACTAATAATGCATCTATGGCACAGAGACTAGGTAAAGGGGATGTGTGCAGGGCGGAGGCAAATCTCATTCGATACTCAACTCTCGTACTTTCTCTCTTATTCAGTCCAAATAACAAAAGACCCTGATAACAAAGACATAGAGAGAAGATTCTGTTTCTATTCTACTCTCATTGACAGTTTTGTTACTCGTGAGTGAGCCACTATTGAAATAGGAAATAGCATTTTCCTTTTCTCTTCCAACATGTAAGAAGAATGGTTTCGTTTTTAAAGCACTCACTCCAATTTTATACAAGCCTGGGAAAATTATGGACATTTGGGAGAAATTACAAAATGTACTTATCTTTAATGAGATACTCTAAATAAATCATTAGGTACCTATTTATCATACCAATCAGGGTATTTATTATATTTAAAGTAAACTGCTGCACTAATAACACCGTATCTTAGTTCTACGGGTCTTAAAGTATTACGACTGGTGAAAAGAAGTGCTTTCTACATTATGTTAGTGTGTAGTCTAAAATAATTTCCTTTTAATATTTTTTCCATCTTTTGTACTATAACTACTAAATATAGTACTAAATATTGTCCCCAGTGTTGTGTAATAATTAGGACAACTTTATTTAGGGCTAATTTTATCATCTGGTTCTTGTTACCTTTCAACGAATGCAAATTTCATGTTTTCATTGCATCTGAGTATGAATGAAATTTACTTCATCTACTATATTTGTAGTGAACCCAGTGTTATGTATAAATGTATTTAGGTCAAAAAGGAAAATCTTTCATATTTAGTCTTCCAGGATTTCTTTGATGTTCTTGACGAAGCACTAGGCCCATGAATTATAGTTTTATTTACGGCTTATTTAGTTTATACAACCAGTTATAGTTTCTTCCTATTTTCCAATGGGAATATACGAAAGTGCTCACAACATTATTCCCTGCTAGCAACTACGAATCTAATTAAAGTACTGAGTACATAACTACAGCAAAAACCATCCATAAAGTTTGATGATATGGTGCATATAATACGCTACACTGAACTGTGGTATAAGGAGACCAACTGATAATGAGTATGATATGATGTTTTAGGTGTCATGGCTTTGTGATACTAACATGTTGTTTGCGTAACCATAAGCTCAGTGTCTGACCAATTCAACCGAAATGGGATTAATTATTTTGTGATAAGCATTCGTTACACATGAATGTTGTCCGGATTTCCTAAAATGCTACAATTTTCATACAGAATATCTGTACAGGCTCGATATGCGGCTATTGTACTATTGTAGGTACATTATTCTAACAATTCTGAAATGATAATGTTTCAATAATTATGAGAGTGGAAGTGTTGCTTTTGTCGGCGAATACTTATTGCGTATTACTAAACTTATTTTCCATAGGCTTTACTTCAATCAAACGGTATGTGGTAAATTAAGACCAAATAATTTATTTCAGCATAAACTTTTTTCGGGGACTTCTGCTCTGCGCGCGGCGTAGTATAATATTTGAGGAAAATTAAGTGAAACTTTTTTACTGACGTCGTCTCTGACGGTAATTATGCCTATCCATGACTGATAAGTAATTTCACGTATGTATAAGTAATAAACTTGTAGCAATTTTTACCTTGTATGATTACTGAAGTACAAAAACGACATCCGTCATTCTATTTGAAAACTCCATTTATAAGAAGTAATGCCTAAATTGGACAACAGACTGTTTCTAGGCAATAAAAACCTAAAATTTAATAGCAGCAATGACGACTTTTATTAGATATACATACACTAAAATGGTTTATACAACCTGCCAACTTATATAAGCGAAATTGTTAAATATTAGTTTAATATGTTAGTGCCTCCGTCATTACTTTCGAGTTTCTACAAACGTTCATTTGTAGCAGCCTAAGCAAGGGTACCTACCAAAAAACTGCTACTGCATGAATGAATATTCATATTTTAAAACAATGACTCCATTTTGATTTCTTTTGACATCATTCTATCAGTTACCAAAAATTAAATCGGAAATAAAAGTTAGCTTTAATTGGCTAATCATATTTGGAGTCTTTGACAAATATTCACGCACATCTATTCCTTTGAGGAACATTTCACCACAAAAGTTTCTTGAGAAAATATTTTGAAGACTCCCAATCAGGCGAAGATCATTTCTGTGGAATATTAACAAAAAGTTTAACTTTTAGTACTTCATAAGTTTTATATTGCCGATGCCATAGAATACGTCATTGGCCTTGGAGATGAAGAATCTGTGATGAATGATAAAAAGTTATAATTTCTTTTAGTTTAGAATAATATAACTTGGGCTATTTGATATGATATATGATCCAGTTACTTGGAAATTTCATCGCTGAAAATGTAGTCTAACATTTTTTTGTTTTTCATGGTTAATGTAGTTGGTTTTAAAAACAAGACTCAACTAAATGATGTAATACGTTATGTTATACTACCTAATAAGTATTACAAACAAATGGCATCTACACGAAATAAAATCAACTGACAAAGTCATTTATACATCCTGCCTCCTGTCCCTACTGCCGATATTGTATTTATGACAGTGCTTGACAGTGCTTGACTGGCTGGTGGCTATAATGGCAGTGGTTTAAATGGCCTTGTAGGTGGCTAAAATGTTTGTTGGCCAGTGACTTAAATGACCTAAAATTGCTAAAAATAAAAATTAACTCAAGTTAAAGCAATTTTATCAAATTATTGCTGTGAAATTGGTTTGTAAGGGTTCAGAAAACGATCTAATACCATTTTGGACCCATTAAAGCATTTTAAACTCAAAGGCAATTAGGGACTAGACTTTTCCAGGAGGAGTATTAATGTTGTGATAGGCCATTTTAGCCACTAGGCCATTGTATACCATTGAAGCCAGGTGGTTGGCTAAAATGTAAAAAAGCCGGTTAAAATAAAACACTGATTTCTGAGAATCAGTGTTTCAAAATAAAGTTTTTGATTGGACCTCAATAGTCCAGTATTTTCCAAAATTATTTTATAGTATATTAATATACATACCTCCCTATGTAGTTGTAAATAAATCATTAACATTTTGTGGGCTGAGTGGATAATTCACTGCATTGGGGATAAAGATTTGTAATTGATAATGCCCAAGTTAACAATTTCTCAGGTTTTTAAATCAAAAACCAGAAAAGGGAGGAGCTTGAACATAACAACCCTGTGCCGGCAAAATTAATGGCGAATTGCGTTACCAATCAGTCAGTGATGCTTGAACAGTAAACCGAGCCATGTGCAAAATTCAAGTTATATTGTATTGCCCAATTATTCTTAATCATCCTGCCGTTAACTACAATTGCTTACACAAGGCTAGCAAGCGACCATTCTTGGAATAGAGATCTAACAAGCTAATATCCAACCAAATGACAAACAACCCGAAGATATGCTATTTGATCATGCTGCTGGAAATAGGTCCGTCTCATCATTAAGTCGAAACTATTCTTATCTCTTTGGTATAGTAAGTATACGCAAGGCTTTAATATCAGATTCAAATCAAAACCAAGTATTTCTTCAACTTTCAGCTATAGATATCGTGTTACAACTTACAACTGTAATATGAACGGTTAACGATAAGCAAATAAAGCAAAAGTCCCATTTCTACGTTTTATTAGCCTTCAAACAACTCGGCTCGAATGACTACTAACAATTGACATGTTTATAAGAACCACGACGCCAATACTGAAAATAGTTTTTAAGTATACAGTCGCATCTACAAGATATAACAAGACCAGACAAGGTACAAAATATCTCCTCAATTTTGTTTGTATAATTAGTATTGTTTCTACCGGCATAGAAAGTGCTATATGAGATTCTAAGTAATATAAACTAAATTGTTTTACAAGAGTACCAATAAGAGGAAAAGGAATTATTTCCAGATTATAATCCCCGTAAACATCCTTTGGTAATTTATGGACAAAATAGACTTCAAAATATTCACCCAACTCGGTGTCAGGCTCTATGTTTTTATAGAGCTACCTAAATAGATTATTCCTTTGGCAAATGTAATCCCATTGAAATAGATATTCAAGGAAAACCGAAAAACGACAAATATAGACAATAAATACAACTCAATTTTCAGTTTGAAAAGGATTTCTGATTCTAACAGTCCCATAACCACATTCCAAATGGCTAATTCTAGGTGCCTACGGTAGAGTTATAGAATAAGTGGAGTATCAGTCATAGGTAGCCGTAAGCTGGATGAAACCTTTGTGCTATGATACACGTATTTTCAAATAAGTTTCGAGGTTCCTGAAGTGAAGCCAAACTTGGAAAATTCAACTGGAAATAAAGCCGAAGACGAAACCTGATGCCCTACACCCACCCACTCGAACGATACGTACTAGATATTTCTTTCAAAACAGGAGGAGTATTAAAGAAGATCTTTGAAATGTACGACAATGACATTCTGATGATGTATGCTGCAAATCATCAAAGGGTAGCTAATTTTTTCTATTCGGGATCCCATGATATAGAGTCGAGATTCGTCGCATTGTTAAATGTATGCAGTATATCTCCTCAAATACAATATGAAGTAAGGCTGTTTGATTAAAATTGGAAAAACTTACCGGGAAGGATTGAGACGCAACGATTGCTTTTCCTATACAAAATGAATGGATGATTGAAGAAGATGAATATCTTGATAATTTTGTGTGGCTGCTATTTGTACAGTTAGAATTTGTTGTTAAGGTGCAGAACTGAAGCTGTAAGTCCCAACTTTTTCTTATGTGACAATAGCAATGCGAATTTTAAATAAGCGTAGATAGAGTAAATGGCATTGTAAAATGTAGGTATAGTAGATAATAGGTTGACAGTCTTCGTTTGCATAGAGGTAATAGAAAGTAATGTTAGAGTGAAGTGTAAGTGTTATGGTAGTAAAGATATAGATACGTCATAATAATATAAAATGTTAGGTATAGGAAGAAGAAGCAGTGAGCTGAAATAGATAATCCTTTTGAGAATTGGTTCAATCTGTCCGTTTGTCCTGTAGTCTGGGAGGAGTAAATCCTTTGATAATAATGTAATGCAGCTTGTGGGATATATTGAGTAAAAGCATGAAAACTTTTACCAATAATAAGCTAGGACAAATCTCATTATAAGAACGTATGAGGGATTCAAATGTCAAGTTCATGTGTGACTTGCTGAGCACATAGCGAAAAAGGGATATCCTTGTGAACTAGCCGGATGGCTAGCTAATCTTTTTATAGGCAAGGTTCCAACAAATAGATTTTGTGGAAAGGACATAGACCCTTAGAGTGATAGCGACAAAGAACCTCAGATCTGTCGATAAGTCTTTGTGGAGCAAGTATTTTTATTAAATGCCATCACTAGGCTGTATACGGACGCATGTGATGTGAATGTTCGTATACGGTAATGTCCCGTATAGCCAAGTAGACCGAGTGTGCTTGTTTACGATTATAGTTAACGTAAATATAATAATATTACGCTATTGAAGGACAGAAAGTATTTTTCTAATCTTGTTATTCTACGATCTATAGGGTAATATCAGTTCAGTGGAGAATGTCCGGCACAACTTAGAATGCTATTCGGCAATTCGAGCCTAGTAGCTCGTGGCAGGGAATCCTGTTCAGCTATGTAACACTGGAAAAATCTATTTCCAAATGTTGGTTTTGTGCATAATACTGCACTGCAGGTTATCAAAGCACTACATAAGTTTATAGTTTATAGGTGTTTTTTATGGCACTTGCTCTACTTGACTCTAGCATTGCACAGTTATGTATGCTTTCCTTTTCTTTCACTCACTCAAGCCTGATGATTGCAACTTTTGAGGTCCCAGCAACACAAAGTATGAATTTATCTTTGCGTCAGACAGGGAAAATGAGACGAAGACACAAAGTGTTCTAATCCCAGGCTGGCTTTCTATTTGTGTAGTATTTCAATTTGCAAACTCACATATTGTGGCAGTTAGGTCTGTGAGTGATTCAACTCAATTTTTAGCTTGCACGACTGGTGCCTAGATGAATGTGTGCCTAGATGGATGTTTGTGCGTTCCCCTCTGGAGTAGATGTTTCTCGGTGTGAAAGCCAAATACGACTGCAGTGCAAGTTCTGACGGAGCTGGAGGAAAGAAGAATGAGCTAGACAGAGCAGTTGCAGCAAGGAAAACAGACTTTCGGCGTTTTGGTCATGGACTTCTCCGTTTCTCCAGTTCTTTGCGTCCGTGTCGTACGTTGTACTGGAGTTTTCTGTGCTGCTAACGATAAATGTGTAGTGGGCTGTAGTCTGGCTTTCCCTTTACTACTTCTGTAGTCCATATTACAGCTTTTGCTCGGTCCTCCACTACTCTGTCTCACGGTATGTTGTTATTCTTAATTCTTATGCTCTTGCTATTTGTTATACGACTACGCCAAGTATAATGATCATGGCTATTGGTTATACAATGTTCTACTGCACAATGGAATTGGAGATAGTATGATTTTGTGCGGTGTGCAATAGTGGATGGTGGGTTCTTTGCACTTACCATACTTCCCCTACTACATACTCCTACTACTCCCATAATAAAGCCTCGTCCTGTGCACCACATTCTTCTCCGTTGCATCATAAGTATAACAAATATACCCGAGATCTAGCCTCTGGTTTCCTCTCAGTGTGACTACAATATCATCATTATTATTATATGTGAATGTACCTAGTGGATATACTCATTTCTACTTACACTGCACTACATAACAATATATATTGCCACTGTGTTTTCTCATATTTTCAGCAGACACTAGGGTGGCAGTTGTCAATGCTAGTAGGGAACAGAGTAAACCCTCGATTGCACTATAGGGAAAGGAATTATAGCCATTCATACCCAAGAAATGCTAAAGAGAAAATGAAATATAGAGAGAAAGAGTGGAGAAGGGAATCTAGTTGAGTCACTAACAACAACAGAACAGCGCAACCATTATTTGAAATAGGAGATTCCAATTCCAACACTCATCTTCAGTTAATAAGCCTCAGCCTTTTTTACTCATGCCCTATCCCGCTGTAATAAATACCTAAAAATGCGCTATAACCTAAGGAAACCCGAAAACGTGAAATAAACTCATTTAAATAAATTAAAATAAAGTAAGCATGCACTCATATGCATTTCCCAATGTTCAAACGGTATCACAAACAGTGTTCGCCTGTTACCAACTTCTGTATTTATATCCTAACAAACTGTGTAAAATGGGAGAAGTGTTAGAAATGGAAGAAACTAACAGTTATTTGAATTACGCGGGTTATTTTGAGATTCTATATTACCCCGAACTTCTCCCGTTTCTCCCACCATTATTAATTTCGACCCACATCCCGTTTCTAACAGTGCGTTTCTCCCACTACCCTCCTAATGTGATGGTGTACATCGATCACAAACTAAATTCCACACATTTATGAAGTTTAGACAGCATTCTTATGACAAATTATTATTATTATGTATGTTTATTATTATTAATAATAAACATTTCATAAATGTTCAGTTCTTTCGATGCAACATCATAATCTACTATTTCTTAAAAGATCATTCACTTGGACAATCAATGGACGCTATAAATTATGAAAGATCTCTTTGCATTTTAACAAAGTACAAGGGAAATTTCCATGCTGAATGGAATTTCCCAATGAATTAGATAACTAGTCAAAAAATCTAATCTGCATGTAAAAAAAATAAAATTACACCTCAAATCTGTCAGAAAAATGGTTTGCATGACCAAGAAAAAACTCTTATTGAGCCTTTCATGGAATTTTAAAATAAAATTGATGCATAAACTTACTAGTATGTGTATTTGCTCCACAAATGTATAAACTAATTGCAACATATTATACAGGCTTATCTCCCATGTATTTGAGTCTGGGAGGACTATTGAGTTTGAGAGGACTTGTGTCATATGCTGAGTTTGGGAGGACTTTGGGAGGACTTCGTTAATAATCACGTGACTTGGGAGGACTTTGGGAGGACTTAGTTTCGTGAGTCTGAATTTGAGAGGACTTGGGGAGGACTTAGTTTCGTGAGTCTGAATTTGAGAGGACTTTGGGAGGACTTAGTTAATAGCCACGTGACTTGGGAAGACTTTGGGAGGACTTGTTTATTGATATTAAAATTGGGATGAGTCTTTCCCACTACATAGTCCTCTCACTGAAGTTCAGAAGACTATCGAAGGACTAGGGATGAGCTCACGCCCATCACTGATGCAGAGCAGGAAAATATTAGTCTAATGCTGCATCTATGCTCCATCGCTTGTTTGTTGAGCAGGTTTCATTATTCGCAGTTAATATATCATGTGGTCACAAAATTAACAGCCGAACCAGCCTCAAATGTAAATGAGATTTCCTCTTCTGAAGTCGAATCTCCCTCTACATAAAACTTTCATTTAAACAGTGTCTTCCAAGTTCCAGGTCACAATTGATGCTTTCGACCCATTTTTCATTCGCCTGAACTTTGGTGTAAATTTTTTGTTAATGGTCTCAAGGACAAATCCAAATGCCTCGTTCCAATTTCTTCTTCTGTTGCTTGGCACCTAGAGGGCGATGTGATTTCACAGCTCTCAGGAATCCATTCTTTTAATTGTTGAATGATTGGAGGGTTTACTTACAATATACATACAAAAATAAGATTTGGGTAGTCCCACACATAGGCTTCTACTAGCCGGCGCGGCCATTCAAGAATTCACAGTAGCACGCTTACCGATTGACAGAGTTCGGTTTTAGCCGGCTATTTTAACATTTAGCCATCCATCCGGTCAAAAGGGGCAAGGTGGGCAAAAGGGGTAAAAAGGGCAAAATCGTAGTATATTTACCTAGGATAGATGTCATTTCGATGTCCCTTCGTTTATATGGACCTTAAAAACAGGCTTATGAGTGAGTTTATCTGTATGGGGTACGGGGCGATGCGCAACATGTTTCAAATGAGTATGTCATGACAAACTAGTAAAAGTATGGCAAACTGAGTGCAATATACCGTACTTAATTTTT
>JABASH010002962.1:0-18114 GCA_019776445.1 Tomocerus maximus | reverse complement strand
ACTGCTAGTCTGACATATCACGAACCTAAATATTTTTTTCTTGATGCAAATAATATGAACAGTGAAATGGAAAGGTTACATAAATAATAAATGTTCTCTCAGCCCTAAAAAATATTTTCTTTGTTTCTTTACTTAGGATTCCATTAGAAGGGTGGATTTAATTATATCCACATTATTTTCGGAAAACTGTTTTTTGCAAATAGTTTGCAACAATTATGTTATCGTGTCTATTGTTACAATAAAATTCTTCTACGTAAGTGGATAACTTTTTATTGTCACCGAGGATTAATAAAAAAGCAAAGAATACATTTTGATTAACTATTTGATATTTATTTTATTCAACGAGGCGGTTTATTTTATTTAAAAGTCGTTGTTTGTCAGACTGAAAGAAAATGTATCCATTTTTTGGGGAATGTGACGTGAAGTTTCTTTTTTACTGTATTAATGTGGAGGGATTCAGTGATGCGTTGGGAGGTATATCGGTGACATTGTGACATTGATAAGTATAATGTCTCTCATGTGAAAAATATTAAGTGAAGGAAGGAAAATGGAGGCGTATGAAGGAAGATAGAATAAGAATTAGGCGTAGACACATATCATGATCAGTTTGTGATTCTTGTTTTAATTATGTGGTTGTGGATGTATGTCTTAATTAAATTTGTGTTTACACATTCAGCAGAGTATAGTGTCGGCATTGTTTTGAGTATAAGCAGTAGATGATAGGGTAGTCTCATAGTAGTGGCGCAACTACTACTTACTAGTCATTCCTCTGAAGAAAGTTTGTGATATTTATTTATACATATGTAGGAGCCATGTAGTACTGGTTCTATAAATGGAGAGTGAGTTGACAGTTGCTATATGAGTGTAGTGATAGTCAGGAAAGCAGTGCGGCGAAAAGTAAATTATATATGAATGCACTGGCGAAACGTAGGGAAATGTCCGGGAGAGCTCTTGAAAAAGAGAAAAGCAATTCAAATTATGTCATGATCTATAGGACTTTGTGAAAGTGTAGTAAAACAAAGGAACGGGCATAAAATTCCGTGAGTCCACTTCAAATGTTTATGAGACTATGTTTATTTATATTTATATGTCCCAAGCCATGACTGCATTATTTGTATTTTCATATCTCTGCAAGGTTTTTGTTTATTAGCAAACACTTTTATATCGAGCCATCAAATTATTGGGCTGTAGTATGGGGAAGAGCCGTTGATACGAAGTAGAGTGCCCTAGCAAGTAATCCGAGTCGGATGGAATGTTCCTAGACCCTTCGTATACAAAGACTGTTTTCTTGGGCTTCAAGAATGTTTCCATCTGTACGATATTTTAGTTTTCATTGGAGTTAATAAGTTATTTCATGTGTTGAGTTTGTAGAGTTGTTTGGAGGAGTTTTGGGCGAGTGAAAGTGAGGACTGTGTAGAAAGGCTTTCTCCTCCGCCAACCAGCCAGGGCAGGCAGGGTGGAACAGACGACCACAGTAGTACTTACACAAATACGTAGAAAAATGTGCTCGGAAGAACGGGATGTATTCAAGATATTCTAAAAGAGGGTGGAGTCACAACTTGACTCTGTACATTTCTCCCATGACTCTTGCAGTTTGTCGAAATACAGAGCGTTTTTGCTGTTGCCTCTTCATTTTATATGACTGTAACATTTGGAACATGGTCTTGAATATAGAAGAGGATCTTATCTCTAAAACTTGGTGTCTTATTTTCATCCGCTCGTCGTTTCCAATCCTACTTGATGTGTATTTTTTGGAATGGAACATCCTCCGCGTCCAAATCTGACTTGGATCCCATCTCTTCTCTCCACTCATTTTTTAGTTCTACATACAACATACCCTTTACTCCCTCCCTGCTTTTATATTATTATGTTTATATGTACAACTCCATGCGTTCTCTGCTCAATATGTGCACATGTACACTTAGCAAAGCACACTGATTTGCCATATACTTAGCCAGACTCTGTTGCCTACCTACATAATATATGCAATACATGTACATACATTCCTAGATTTACTTTACTACTCTCCCATACTACTGCTCCATCCAGCAAGATGGGGAAAATTCTACTTATTTCTTGTCGCACTATTACACAATCTTATGCAGTGTCTACATATGTTTAATACAAGTAGTAGTAGTACCTACTCGGATTACTTACTGACTACTACGCTTGAGGTCCCTAGTACATTTGTACGACCATTTCCGTCTTATTCTAGTATAACGTCTCTACTTCTCTTAATTTTCTCCGCATAATAATATATTTTCCTTTATTCCCTCACTCGTGTTCTCTCCAAAATCTTCACCTATTTCAGTTTTAATTATATTGTTGCTGTCAGCGTCTCTCCTTCCAATAGGTACCCTTTGTTACGTAATACACTATTTATAGGAAGACTTTATTACAAATTGTAAACGCTAACGTAGTCCCTACATTCATACCTGTTCCACTTGATCTTATCTAATATGCATTCTCCATTTGCGTCAAAGTGAGTCCCAAGACACTCTCTTGTGGCGACAATGACATTTGCATTTTACGCAAAAAGACACCCAATACTTTTCTGTTTCTTTGCACTGTACAATAATAAATGTGCCTATCCAATTGAGACATCTTCACCCGGGGAATAAAACTTTTCCTCTGTAATATTCAAGTAATAACTTGGTATAGAAACGTCAGAGAGGCTTAGAGTCTAGAATAAATACGCTCAATATTTGTAAATCATTGAAAGTTTATCAAGGCGCAACAGTTATAAGACTTGATACTAAATAGAGTTTATGGAAACTTTTTATCTATTTCTGCTCCAGAAGTATATGGCAAGAGTTTTTTCTGTTCGTGCAAGCAATTGTCAAGTGCTGGGGCTGAAAATTCTAGCATGTCTCCATACAGCTTATGAAATATATGATTTTAATATGACATGCTCTATTTGAGGTTAGCCTGTTTTTTGTGAAGCATGATCCATGTCCCTAAGGTCTTCTGTTAGCATTGTCTCAGCAGAGTAAAAATAGCCATTTGCTTTATTACAAACTTATCAGTGTCAAAAGTTACATTAGGTTTTCTAGGGAAGTGAGCTAATTTTACCCTGCAGTTAGAGCTATTTGCTCCTAGAATGCCATATTGCGTACTGCGTACTTACTCACATGCACTTGTATCTGGAGGAGTATTAATAAAAGAAGAGCGTTTTTTGGGGGGATGTGGCCATAGAAGATATTAGTTGGAGAGAGGAATGTGTTCTTGTAAATTCATCAGAGACTGTAATATTGTTGGTGTCGGAAAGCACTTGGTGGTAATGCACAAATGCAATATAGGCGGAGAAATCAAAAGAGAAGTTTGAGCTGGCCAAGTAGTTATCCTCCGTATGCAAGATAGGGAAATGCCCTTTTAACATCTGAAGCAATATAATGCTTGTGGAGACTGGAGACTCGAGAGAGAATGATACATCTTAAGAGAGGAAAGAAATTGTTTCTTTGATGGCATATTTGTTGAATGGATGATGTGCGTTGGATTGAAAGTCGCAGTTGAGTTGGTGAAATCTAGAGATGAATCCGTTCTGATTGAAATAAAACTTGGCATTTAGAGTGATAAAATGGAAACGGAAAGTAGATAGGGAAAATGGATTTGTGTAGTTGCTTTTGCTTTGACTCTTTCGGGCGTCAGTAGTGGAATCTGAGTTGAGAAGTCGGACATTCCTTTGAACGGCTTCAGTATTTTCATATATTGCTCTATAGTCCTACTGGGGTGGAAATATACATAGGAGTGTGAACTCTGCAAAGAACTGTTGGTCGGGCTATGGCTACGAGAGAGAGCTGCCCTTATTTTCTGAGTAGTCGATTCATGACTCGGTGTACAAGATTCATGGTGGCCTGTAGTTTTTATGCTTGACATGAAATACACTGGGGAATCTGTTTTAAGAGCGGCGTTACAGCAGCCAGCTTCTCATCTGACCAGAGAAAACTACGGAAAGTAAGTAGTAAGAAAGAAATGACTCAAACTACTCGAGTGCATGCCCGGGTATTAGTCCATCACTAGTCCATCCCTCTATAGCACTATGCTATCTGTAGATACTGCAATTCTACTTATATCGATTCACTATACTAATAATACTGCTTTATAATATATATCTATACATGTAGGTATAGACACACTTTTATAGTTGTGTATTATGTTCCTTAGCTCCTACTTACACCACTCGCCAAAATACATTCATGTTCTAATATTGCAAAGATCATGTATTTATTTCAGTTTAGAATTGTACTTGAAGAAATTCCGTTACTCATTCCATTTGTCTGTCCAAATCGAAATTTGAGGAAACCGGCGCACAGCAAAGTTTACTAAAATGCGTTTAGCTAAATGAGAGAAACCTCAAGTAGCAATCAGTAATGATACTGGGATTTAGATCTAAGAGGCAAATGTGGGGTTCAAATGAGTTTGGCGACCTTAGCTAAGAATTACTTAGCATTCTTTTGACTCTCGAGGTGGAATACCTTATTGTAAGGCAAACTATGACGCTGTCTTCCTTCATCTTCACAAACCATCGTAGCTCCTTCTTACCCAGAATAGACCAAAAAGAAGCCAGAGTTAGAAAACACAGACTAAAATGTAAACTACAGAATAATTCACGTTGTAAAAAGCTAAGTTTCTCTACGGTTAACTACCAATGACAGTCATTGTTTTCTATTTTATCCTACTTTCTGTATTGGGACTTGACTGCTCTTCCCAGCAGTTTCATGTTGTAGTAGACTCTACACTTGTGTTTCAGGGACAGGGGTGAGAAACTTCAGCTTGCAATCCATTCTTCACATTCTCATTCACACTCATTCTATGGAATAAACATCGGTTTACAAAGCAATAAAAATTGGACTAGCTTGAATGAAAGCTTTTTTCCCTGTTGATTGCTGAAGGCTCAAAATTTTGTAAAATTAGTTTCATTACATTGTTTTAAAATTAGTTTTTTGCCAATAGGGCATGGATACATGACTAAGATCTGGTCCTCTTCAACTGCAACTTTAGTCATGCTACTTTGAATTTCTATGTACTGTAGATTAAATAGTGGCATATTTACCTCGAACGCGCAATTTGTTCCTGAGGCGAAATATAGTCACCATATTTTGCTGTGACCTTCCGTTAAAAAATGGTAGGTAAAAGATCCCAGGAACTCGTAAAGTGAGTTTTCCATTGCCTTGAAAACGCGTTTTCCAAGGACAGGAAAAAAACGATTCAACATTTTTTTCGCGAATGATCGGTCAACAATTTCACGAATACTAGACAGGTATATTGAATGTGGGACCGCCGAATACAGAGTGCCAAAAAATAACGTTGCCATCAGAAGGTCAAAGAAAGTAATCAAGTCAGTAGAGAAAAGCTATTTGAACAATCCTAACGTTTATGAAAGAGCTGTGGCCGATAAGGTTGGTATATCCAAAACCCGTGTCCATGATATGAAAGTACAGATAGAGAAACTGGGAATGAAAACTTGTGTGTGAAAGGGAAACTCCCTGTAACACGCATTACTTTTGGTGTTGTCTCTGTGATTCTCAGTAGTAGGACGTAGAAAGGTTTTCGTTTTCCATTTGGTCAGCTAAGAATAAGGAGAAATGTCTTCTTTTAAGTTGGGTTGTACGCACTGCAGTTAGAAAGTAACGTGGAGGAATCCCTTGAGATGCGGAAGTGAAATATAGCTTTCCTAAGTAAATAGTTTTCTCTTTTTCTTCCGATCAACAGGGAATAGTGAGAGCAATTGATGAAGTGAAAAAAACCTGCGTAATTTATTTTGAAGATGATTCGGAGTTGTATATAAACTCAGACAGTTGGTAAAATCTGTAGATTTTGAATGGTTCCTTAGCCAAGACGTATATACTTAAGTGGAGTCTGAGTAGTAGTTTTGGGGATGTGTCCGTTGTATAAATAGGTAGTTGAGAATTGGCAGGATATTCAGTGGAAGCCAAAGTTGGATTGTGTTGTGGTCATTGGTTTGTAGTGTAGGGGAGTTTTCTTGGATGGAGAAAGTGAGGCTACTAATATTTAATAGAAACAAGTTTTCTCTCGCCTTGCACCTCCTCAGAGAAAGTGGCAGAGAAAGTCTAGTGACTGTGTACAATTGGTTATTAAGTAGGCTGGAGTTGTTGTTTATACAAATATAGGTTGGATGGGTTGAGTTTGGACGACTTTCACCCAAGTCTCTGTGATGGTTCTGATGAAGTGGTAGTTAGTGTCTCGGAGAGATAATATCTTGTTGTGAGTGAGAGGGATGGAGGTGAGCCCATTTGACTGTTGTCATCGTTGGAAGTTGGGTCCCAATAGTCTCTCTTTTTGAGCTAAAAAATTGGGACGAGATAATAAATAAATTTATGTGTATTCCCATGTCTCTAATGTAGGGCTGATGGCAAACCTCATTTGATATTGATAGCGTGTTTTAAGCAGGAAATGAGACTGGTTTTCAACATCCACCTCTGCCTTTCAAACTTTGTCTCTTGAGAAATGCGAATTTTGATGGCATGCTCCACAACTTTCTCCTCGTGTGCGAACATGCAGCTTAACATACCTATATTATGTACCAACTGGCTTTGCTACTAACTCGGCGTGTGCTCTCTCCTCATAACTCCAACTCACAGTCTATGTGGCTAACAGAATCCAAAATTCAATTTTTTGAGCTACGAGAATTATTTCCTCCGTTGCTCTCCAAAACCACGGGATGGCTTACTTCCAGCTTGTGGTTTGCCTTTTGCCTTGTAAAGTCACTACTCAGTCCTGTAAGCATTTGACTAGCTCCAGAGTAACTCTGTAAGTCCTTTTAATTTTGCATTAGGATTTCATGCAAGGCCCACTCTATCATCCCTCGGCCTTCGTTACGCGGCAGTTAATTCCACTTACTTACTCTATTGCAACTTCTCCCTGCCTGCCTGCCTTCCCGAAACAACTACCGAATCACTCTTTCTATAATCCACTTGCCAAAAAGGAATCTAAGGAACCCTGCAATTCAAAAAACTACGACTAAAATATATCTACTACTATTAAGACGTATTTCTTCTGTCACAAATACTTCTTTTCCAAATCTCATTTTTAAGTCCAACGTCCGACGGGCGACCAACCTTCACAGTCCAAAGTCTGACTCTTAGGTCTTGCATTCCTACAATTACTGTAATAGTCTGTACTTAAATATATATGTGTAGTATATACATTATATTCTATGTAGATACTAGTGGTTATACTTTAAATGCCAAGCAACCAAATCATTAGAGTATCATGGTGTTCTTGCCCTAACCATTTAATTATTAATCAGAGATGTCAGACTACCACTTTATGACAACACAATTAATATGTAAATGTTTACTTTAAAAGTTACGTAGACACGCAAGTTTCTCCTCCTACCAACCTCTACTCCACTAATGCAACTGAACTGAGCCCTAAATATTAATGGATTCTGAATTCAAAACAACTAATGCTAATTAATACTGCACTTCCAATCTGCAGTTTCAAACATTTCGTTCCAGGTACAAAACTACCGGAAACAATATTTTTGCATTGTTCTCTAGCCACTCAGTCACGTTAATTATTCACAATTTATCTAGCTTCAAATACGTCAGTATCTTTCATCATTCGGGAAAAGGAAATTTGATTACTTTAGTTATCAGGTTGTCTCACAGCCACCAAAATTTAATCTCACCTTTTGCATCAGGATATATCGTTCAGTAAACGAAAAATACAATTTTTGAGAGTTTTTATCCTAACAAGCTTTAAAAGTCGTAAATTGTAGATGTTTGATAATGTATAGCGTATAGCTACACAAAGACACATTAAAAATTGCAAATTAATCATAATAAATATATTTGAATGTTCACTGTTAATAGTAAAACAATGTTGGTTAAACGAAACTTATTCATGTGGTACAGCCAACTGCCATTTATATATCTAAAATATCGTGTTAACTTCTTGGCAATAATAATAGTTGGTAAATAATGACGATAATTGCTTTCATTAGTTGACTTGATTATTAAATCTGTGTGAAACGTAGCACTCCCTTAATACTTAAATAGTTGAATAGTCATAATTTTTCATATCTTCAAAAAAAATATTCCATCGCCTTTTTTATTCATAAGTTAGTACGAAATTTAGATAAAACTGATTTTTACCAATTATAGCATTTAACCCTAATGTTTCAGTGCTGGTGGTATTAAATATAAATTACCATTTAGAAACATTGACCATGGTATTTTGTAAATGTTAAATAAATAGGATACATGCCACAATTGCCACAGGACTGTGATGTTTTCTCTTGGTCTCAAGTGGTCTTAGAGTTATCTATCGAAGAAAAAGTATCTATCGATGAAAAAGTATTTTGCAATGTCTTTGATAGAATGGAGTAGGAAGTTGTTGGGAAATGAGAAATTGAAATTACGAAATAGACGCGAAATTGAAATTACAAAATAGACGCGAAATTGAAATTACAAAATAGACGCGAAATTGAAAGATCAAGCATATTGTTTGCACACGGTTCATGTTAATTTCACTGTGGACACACTGGACACCACAGGCGGGTTCCTATTGAGAACAGCAATATAGAATACTCAATTGATGCGCTAAATAAGGCACTGTGGAGCCCAGCCCTTGTTTTCAGTAGATTGCTGTGTCTGGCATGCTAAAATAGACTATACTTGTACAGATCTGCAAATAATTTGATTAGCTTGATATGATGCACAACTGTACAGTATAGTGGTTGACTATTGAAATCAATTGCGGCACCATGTGCAGCTGATATTCATTTTGAGCAAGCACTACAATATACATAGATACATAAGTACGTAGGACCAGTCTTTCTCTTTCAAAACAATTGACGTGGAAACTGGATTAAATATATAAAGAGCAGCCTATAATTTATATTTCCATAAAATGTCCAGCTTACAATATTGAAATCGTATTTAGGACACACATTTTTATGCAGTGTTTGTCATCCGAAATTTTTAACTTAAGTATAGACAATTTTGATAGTTAAATACTTAATTGCATAGTCTTAATTTGAAGTTTGGACTGAAATAATTTGCAATGCGGTTATGAGAGTTAGTAAAAGTTTTAATGCAATGACAGTCATGGGCATGGTGATGATAAAAAAGTGTTGTGTCCAGGAAGAATCGATGTATAATGTGTATAAGATGAAATGACTGAGAAATGGGTAGTTGTCTGGTCCTGGTGAGGGTAGAGCAGAGTAGTGTTAATTAAAAGGAGGAAGAAATCAAAGGTTAGTATGCGTTTATATATATTAAGTTGCGTTGTGGATTTAGAATGATGCAGTTGGAGAAAAGAGGTTGAGAGGCAATGAGTATGAGAATCTCCCTCTGAGAAAAGTTTGAGGAATTTTTGAAGAAGTCATGGAATGAGGGTTTGCTTTTTGTTGCCACCCGCAGAGTTCCCGGAAGGTTTATTACGATGAGTAAGACGCTGGTGTTTCAGATGGGAGAAAGTAGTCCCCATTCTCATTGGCGCAATTTCGACTTATATCTTTTGCATGGTTTCGATGGCCATTAGAGGCGAAACTAAATTTATTTTTTGTGTCCATCGCTACATTGTGTTGCTCTTTTAAGAAGAGTGGTGCTATGCAGTGGCTGTGTATAATGTTTCTGTACGAGTGTAACTGCGTGCATCCGACTAACAATAAGTACATATGTATGTACGTACTTAGGTACATGGACTCATGCCATTGTCTTCTATAGGAAAACATACCTAACACAACTACTACTAGAGTGGAGGAGGAAGGAGACTGCAATCCTATCTATTTAGAAATTTTCTGCCATTCCCTAGTCGTGTGTGGGCATTAGCAGTATAAGAGAGGGAAGGAAACGGGTCGGTATCTATCTTTCTATTCTGCACTCCACTCACTCACAACTAAGAGTCACAACTGAACTCGACTGTCGGCTACCTCCACTACCAGATCTCAAAGAAAGAAGGAAACGCCGGAGAAAGAAATGCAGAGACAGACATAGAGATAGTGTATGTATGTACAATGTATGTACAATGTATGTACAATATGTATGTACAATATATGTACAATATGTATGTACAATGAATGTATGTACAATGTATGTATAAGTATAAGTACATAAAGTGGTGTAGTTTCCCCACTCACTCACTCGTGCATTTTCTCGATTCGAAAGAGTCAGTTCTGCTACTGTGGAGTAAACATCACCGAGCACTACTCTCTCGACTTGTCTCTTCTATTTTCGATTCCAGCGTGTGTGCTCTTTTTTCTAAGATTGTGTCCTGGAGATTTAAGAATTATATTTGGGGAGGGGGTACGGAGTGTGTGTAGTTCCCTTTTGTTATTTATTTTTATTTGCTTTTTTGTCGCTAGCCCCAATACTCCGTTTTTCATATAGAGAATATTACCACATAAAGGCATAGAACTCTCATCCTCTAGTGCCTCCCAATAATTACTACTACACATTCTATCACACACAAGACATGCTACTACAGAGATGCTTCATCAGGAGGAGGAGGCTCCACCACTTAGGTACCTACTATGCTCCTCTTAATACACCATCTGTCTTGCCATATATACATCTGCGTGGCTACAGGAGATGGGCACGAGTCCTCATTACCCTTACTACTTACTCACTGAATAGTGCAGTTAGCTCAGTTAGGCCACTGGACTAAGTATAGGGATATAGACACTTATCTATTTTGTTAGCACGACGACAACGATGAATATGATGCGACTGCAAAATGATACTGATACATAGGAGCTACTTGTTTTGACTAACGAAACGTTTGGCTGGAAAATGTCATTCTATCCCCACTACTGCTATAGGACGAGATGTGTGTACGCATTCCTCCGGTCTGCTGGTGTGCATTGGGAATAATGTTGTGTTACGAGTTAGTTCGTAGTCGATCCGGGAAACTTCATTTCACCCTCCTACAGATACTCACGTCCTGCATATGCACATACTTTCTCCTGTGTGTGTGTGTGCTTTCTCTTATTTATTGTGTAAATAGTACTCTTCTGTGTGCATTGTTCTTGCACTTTTCACTCAAGAGCATTTCCATCTACAGTGTGTGTAGCTTTTGGTTGGGTAGTAGTGTGTCGGAGGTTACTGCTTTGAATTTTGTTTCAGTAGCCTTTAGTCAGTGAATCCTGCACATGCTGCATACATAAATAGTGTCTGTACATAAATATGTGTAATAATACAGGATTGAGCAGTAGTATAGGGATGCAAATAGAGAATGCTGTATAAAATGACACCGCCACCTAGAGATATTTACCTAGTTGTGTGTGTATGTATCAGCTACTATGTACTACTACTATGTACTATTAATGAGAATGGCGTAACTAAGAGTTTGTGTACAGTCATTACGTACTTTGTTGTATAGTCGACCATCCTACATACTTAATATCCTATTTGTAAGAGTATTTACTTGTCCTTTGTTGTGTATCTGTATGTATCATTTATGTTGGTTATGGGTTGTTGTTAGATGCACACAGTTTTAGGAGTTGTGTGTATCCATTCCAGGCGTCTGCCACTTAACTCCCTTTGGTTCTCTTTTTGCAGGACCAAAACTACAGTTATAATGTAAATAGTGCTACTGTAAAATATGTTACTTTGTGCTCAGCTCTGTTGCTACTATTATGTTAGAATTCGGTCGGTTGGGATTGCTTTCACTCTTGTGCTCTCTCGTCTCATCTCCATCCATATACTCTTCTTATACCAATATATAACCATAGATATTCATATAATATTATTATTATTAGACACTACTATCTTATAATGTATATATAGTCTACCATAGCTTTTCATAGTAAATACATGCAAGGCAGTAGATATTCCACTGTAGTATACAGAGTATACGACACAATGGTATTAATAGTCGCAACAGAGATGCGACGTACTTTTGGTTGGTTGGGACTGCATAGAAGTATTTATGTAGGAGATAGATACATGTTAGCAGATAGATACATTTTATTAGACTTAGTTATACTAGTATTTTAGGACGAGGAGGGTATCTCACACACTTACATACTTGACTTGACTGAATTGCTGTATCGTCTCCTGATCCTCTCTGACAATATATATCGGGGACGGTTAATGCACTAATTATGTATGTGGAGTCGTTTTCGTTTGAAAAATGAGAGAAATTTATGACCTCATAACTGAAACTCGTTTCGTGTTCATTAGATCTAAGCCTGGTCCGGGAAATTAGATGAAAATGAACTCTAGAATAATCCATGAAGAGCCAACTGTAATTGCAGAATTACACCGAAACACTCACTCACCAGCCAAGCCAACGATCTGTCCCCTTTCATTTCGAGCATTTGTCCAGCTGTACAGCTTACTTCTACTTCTTCCACCACTGTATGGCCCAAACCGTACGGAATTCCTCTACCACTATTACTATATTATATTTTTACTTATTGCTTGAATAAATACAGAGACACGGGGCTGTTGTGTTGTGTGTTGCATGTGAACATAAAATAAGTCTATCTAATGTATGTGTCTACCACCTTCGTCGTCCGTCTAATCAAATCCCGCCAAACTACTTCATCCCCACTTTCATTCATTCACACTTAACTGCCGTCTCATCTTTTATTTTCTCGGATTCAATTAGTCTTGGTCTTATTAACTCACATCTGTCTGCTTGTAACTCTGCAGCTTCAATTATACCACCCACACCCACCCACCACCCACACCAACAATTAATTATATAATAGTCTCTTTGCCGCATTGCTTCTCTCGTTGGTCTCTATTTACTTCCGCATTTTTCCGAAATGTTCGTATATATATTATCCTGTCTCACTTTACTATATACTTACTCACACACTATTCTGCTTCGTAGTATCCCTCCTACTAATTACAACTAATCTGCGATCTTGTACGAGGGTAAGCTGGAATTCTTTGCCAAATCTTTTCGTCAAACTATTATTATCTTTCTATGTAATCTCTCTAATCTATTTACTGTAGTAATCTATAATGCCATATATATCTACCACATAATATGCCTCAAAGTCTCCCCTGTACTATATATAGTACATTCTCGGATCTATTCTCCCCTTCCAATGATAACTTATGTAAAAATAATTTCTAATGTATGTGTCCCAGCTACAGTTTTGATAAAGCGTCATTATTTTCACTAAACTCAAGTATGGAAGAAAGTTGTTGCTATTTCAACTTATTTTTATTCGCTACGTACTTATCTATGGAATTATATTTAAATGTGGAATTATAAGAAAATATTTATCAAATTATTTGAGCTTACTCTCTTGCTCCTAAATGGATTGCTCCCAGAAGCCTACCTTACGCTAACGCGGCGATCAAAGACATTTGAATCATAAATTAATTTAAGATCTTTCCCCTGTCACTCTATCTTAGAGCAGGGCTAAATTCACGGTCAACTATATACAATTGATCTTTGAATTATAAATATTCTGTATTGTCTGATTCCTTTCTATTTATGGTTTCATCCCAAAAAATATTTGTTATGCATATATAGATATAATTCATCATTTTTCACACCATCGGTCAAGATACATGTGTCAATACTTTATGGGTGTTTTTCTTTGATTTCAGGAAATGAAGGTCAACTGGGCCACGTCTCCAAATAGTCAATCTAAACCGGATACTAGTAGTAAGTACCTTTTAAATATTTTTGCATCTACAAGCAATTTCAATATGCATGTCCTTTACAATGCTGCAACCCGTTTTGTAATATATATATATTTATCTGCTACCTACTCAAGTCAGCCCAGTGCTAAATTCTATCCTATGCGTTGCGTTTGTTCGTTGAGTTATAATTACCTACTTACACACTTAATTTAATAACACAATTCAATATGTAATGCTTCCGGTGATGGAGGCATCGTTTCGAGTAGTCCTTTAACTACCTAATATACCAATATACAATAGCATAAGCTAGATAATACTACATGTATCGCCATATTATCTTCTCTTAAGCATTTCCCCCAATATTGGCAAGGTAAGTATCATTAAATGTATGTTAGAGAGGTGCCTGGATTTATTGAAAGGCCATTTTAATCGTTTGAAATCCGATAGTATCGCGAATTATATAATAAGACAGACGTACATTGCGGAACCCTGGATATATACTCTAGGGTTCATTTAGGGGTATACTTTTAAAGCCGCTATCTTTAGTTTGGGTCACTAGAACTCCTCCCATCTCAATTGCATTTCTCTTCGGAAAGTTAATTGGACTTTCTCGTTACGTCAGGGAAACCCAATTCCAATACAGAAACTTCAACATTCCGCAGATGTATAAGGGTGGGAATAATCTTCCTTGCAAATTTACTTCAACTGGTCCACCTTGAATGGGATGTGAAAATCAATTAGTGCAGAGATTAAGGTCGAATGGACTTAGAAAATGTTTAGAGAGTCCGGTGTATTTAGGGAATTGATTTGGTTACCAAATGTTGCTAACATAGACAAGGTTTTTTGTCTTCTTTCCCCTATAAAATGCTATTGATTCACTTAGCATCATATTTATTATAGGGAGGCAGTCATCCGCATACTTTATTGTAGTAAAGGTGTTAATATATAAGAAACAGGGTAGGAAATTAATTTTATTTCTCATATTTTACATATTGGTTAGAAAATGCGGGCGAGCCTTGCAAATATTTGCAATTCCCTATCACCCGCCAAAGCCAGGTACCTCTCTAGTTGTGTAAAGTGGAGAATTTAATCTAGGGTTGTGAGCACCGCATTGTTCTGGAGACGTTTAAACTTACGATACATTTCTATTAAATGTTATCTGAGATTTTGTGATTATTCATTGATAATAACAATTACAGGTGGAGCAGGGCGGACTCGCTCATGTAAAGACATACCTAAAAATGTCACAAAGGCACATATCAAGAGTTCCCACGTTATTAAACTACCTGATATCTTACCGATATATTTGAAATTGGTGATGGCCAATTGATTAAGATTCTATATAACTAAAAAGTCATGAGGCTTGGTAAGGTTGTTTTCTATTTCTGAATTTCTGATTTACTGTAATCTTGCTACCTGGCTATTTCAATCTTTGTGTAGTTTCTCTTGGTTCTTACTGTAATTTTGTACTTTCTTACAACTTCTTTTCCAAAATCTATTACTACCTTATTACAATAATGTATGTGTAATGCCAACTTATTTAAACTGTCTCTCTCACAAATGTACTCTTTATTTTCGTAACCAGAGTAAAATGATAAATACTTACAGTAAAAACGTTTAGTACGTGTTGTTTTTTCGAATCGCAATGTTCACAGCTCACACCACTTACATAGTATTAAGTTGTAATTACACTTTAGAGTTCACAAAAAAGTGATTTTCCAAATGGTCCAAAGTTAGATGGTGCAGTGCGATTTATATAAATGTATGATGCAGGAATTCATTAAAAGAGAGCATATTGTTGGTGTAGGTAGGTAGCAGTTGTGATTGTGCTTGTAGGAACATACGTGAGATATGGGAGACATTATAGGGAAAAAAGGAAGTTTGCGGTAGTCAGAATACATAGTCATACGAATGTTATACGAAATGTTAGCGGTGGTCGCCTAACAAGTAGTATAGAAGGACCGTACATTTCATCATGTTATTGTGGCAGACCTAGGCCATTAGTATGAATTATTTTTGCTAGAGTGCCTTATTGAATTGGATTGCATCATGGTTGGCAATAAGTGAGGAAGTATAGTACACCCCGGGAGAGAAAAATGACCAGATGGGCACTCTCAACTCGCCTTCTGCTCCTTCTCCACAAACATACCCATGAACATGAACCCTACACTAACATGCATTTTCTAATGTATATTTTACAGTAGGTGTACTACCCTGACAGACTTCCCGACTATTGCCCATGTCCAGCTCGGAGGTAGACAGCTATTTATATATCTATATGTCTGCTCATCCCCGTCCACTCACTCATCCGCTCACGTTCAATGAAATACGAAATAAAATGAAGAATTTATATGAAGACGGATCATGTGTCTGCTTAAATAAACGGACAAGTGCCACTATGAGTTCCATCATCCACCACGTATACATTTGCTGTGGGAGTAATCATGCTCTGTTTTTAGACATCGCCACTCACAAAATTGAATCAACCTACATAGAACTAATATTGTACTGTCTAATCTTCTACACAATACCCACTCCTCCAACACAATAAATTTCCGCACGGACAATCATAAAAAAGTTTTTCCCTGTTTAGGATATGCGTCCTACAATTAGTCTACACATCCGACTCTCTTTCCACTTTTATCTCATTTACTATGTTTTCGACAAATTATTCATTTTATACCTTTATGGATGCAAGAAGGGAAAATCAAATTTTTAAACAAACATTATATTAGGATGTGAAATACAATTGGGATTATTACTATATACTATTGTTCTAACAAATGAACTTTTTGACATATTATGTGGATGAACGTGATTGGCACTTGGGCAATGTTTTTTACTCCTACATTTATAAATGGAAGTCCGATGAAGAAAATTGTAAATGATAAAAGGATATATATAGACCAATCAATATAAAACGTCGTTTATGCCAGTAAAATTTACATGGAGCAAGGGTAGATTGAGATGGAGAGCGTAATGGAGTCAGAAGATGATGAGCACAAAAGTGGGGACGGCGGAAAGTAGTTCTGTTAGATATGCATGCACCGAAATGGAGAAAGACATTTATATGGAGGAAAAGAGCAGTTGCCCCATTTGGTTGAACGATACAAAATTGCCTATGAGGTTTCATAGAGCATGTACTAATAGTATGATTTCTTGTGACCATGTTAGTTTAAACGACGTCATCCAAATTAAAATAAGCCTTAAGGAAATCTCTACATTGTTTCAGACATTTATAAACTTGGGGATGACGACTGTCAGTAATTGGCCGATGTTGAAACTCGGTAATTTAATAATTTCCTTCGGCACTTTATGATTTTGTTGTTTTTCTGTCTCGTCATCATATCTATAAAAACAGATACGTATATACCGTCACACCACTTTTAATGGGACATTCTTTCATGTCTCAAGAATAAAATGTTCCTTTATGTTACCTGGATTTCTAACCGCAAGGTTATTGCAAAATGTAAACATTGCATTTCGTTTACATAAAAACGCTATCATTATTTTTTAGATTCTCTTTGTAGTCTCATCTTTTACTTGAGCTATAATCGATTGCCAAGTTGCCTTATTTGAACTGGATATTCTAATGGGTAGGTAGGTACTTTAAAATTACAAATTGTTACTTTTCGTAGGTGGCGATCTCTAATTTCACTGAATTTTGTCGTTGTGGCTTATTTATTTCTACTTATTGAATAGGTAATTTGAAATTGAATCGGTTTATGTTACTGTTGTAGTAGCATGAGTTCGTATTTCCTGTGCAATGATTTAGCATGTAAATATGGATAGTTCTTCTTGTTAGGCCTAATGCGATTCTCATAAAACTAACTGTAGAGTGTACATTTGTCTTTTCGCATGAATTGTGTCACCTACATATATTTCATAATAATGTGACCAACCCGTTTGTTCACATTGCTATTTTTAGAATAGGTCTTTGGTGCGTAATTTGCGTAGACTTATATTGCTGTGTACTTTTGTAAATGTCAAAACTCCTCGAGGCTGTAATTTGTCATTTCTTTGTAAAAAAAAATCACGTTATTTGCTTCCACATGGAAAATGGGTACCTTTTTGTGTACTAGCACAGAAATTAGAAATAATGCTATCAGCGCTGATTAAATAAAGAGCAGTCAAGTCAGTCTACTTGTACTTTGAATCAAGGCAGAGACAGACACGATAGTAACAATGTGGAATACAAATAGGTAGGTGGTTGATGCCATTTATTACAGTCCTGTACCGCTCCATGATGTAGTTTTGGCTAGGAGAACAGCACACACAACGACACAGCAGAAAGATGACTTGTCCTGTGAATCTCTGAACATGAACAGATCGGGTGATGGCAAAATCAGGAGAGGACCAATATATGGGAACAGAGGGAGGGCCCCTTTTACCAGGAATATCAATTCGAGATATTATTTCTCTGGAACCCCGAGGAATTATTGACTACGCAGTAGATACACTTGCATAAATAATATATATATAAACTATATCTTATATATCTATATGAAGCATTCAAAAATTATGATAAAAGTCATAT
>JABASH010002961.1:0-18124 GCA_019776445.1 Tomocerus maximus | reverse complement strand
CGAAACAGACATACTTTTCAGCCATTTTTATGATTATTCTGGCTAGAAGTTTATCAACTATTATAGAGGACTTCAATAGTAATGATAATCATTATCAATTAGAATAAGGACTAAAAAGCTTACATATTTGCTACGAAATAATAAATAGTTAACCTTTTAAAGGCTTGTTACCAGAAGAGCTATTTTTTTAGACGAACTGCCCAATAGAAACTCGCAGCTAAACCCAATAAACTTAAAAAACCAAGCACCGTAGCGAGCGCTTGCCAATTCATGGGCAAAATAGCAAATAAGCGAGTATCGCCAGTGATAGATAAAGGTATGGCAAGTAATACGTCCATCAACGCTGCGCCTGCGACTAAACCACAACTAAGCAATACGGCATCATGTTGTTGAAAATCTATTTGCGGTGCTTGGCCCTTTTTTTGTAAATACAATTTAACGCTATAAGCAAGCAAACTTCCGATAAATAAGGGAGTAGAAGAACTCAAAGGTAAATAAATTCCCATCCCTACTCCTAACAAGGAAATATTAATTTTACCGAGTTTATTTATTGCGATTAATACCAGCATGATAACTCCACCTATCGTTAACATGTTCCAAGGCAGGTCATGATTAAATACCCCTTGCGTTAAACCCGCCATCATGGCGGCAGGTGGGGCAGATAAAGTTTGCTGAGGATCCATACCCGCATGCGGTAATACTGTTGTTAGCCCATACACATTAAAAAGTAACTGCATCACATAAGGAATAACTAAAGCAGCAACGACAGCGCCGAGTATTAACATTAATTGTTGCTGACTAGGAATAGCACCAATTAAATGTCCTACTTTCAAATCTTGAATATTATCATTCGCTATGCACGCTGTGCCGGCAACCACTGCGCCGATAATGATCGTCATAGCAGCAGCATTCAATAATTGTGAACTTAACAATCCGTGACCTTTAAAAAACAACAAGCCGCGTAAAATTAATGCCATAAATAATAAACCTGAAATGACTATAGCGGAACCGGGACTCGCTGTTACACCTACCAAACCAGAAAAATAACCACATAATGCAGCAAACACAAACCCTATAAGCAACACATACAACACCGCGCCGACTATAAATAATTGTGGGAATGCAAACATTAAGCTATGGATTGGCAATAAATAATCGAATAAAAAATAGATACTCAGAATAACTATACCCAAACCGGCGAGTAAATAATTTAAAGGTATATCTTGCTCACTGGATGAAATCTGATTTTTTAATGGTTGAAATAGACCTTGAAGCGATATCCGCAAGCTAATATAAAAAGGACGTAATAAATTTAACAAAGTCCACAATCCCGCTGCTAACATCGCACCTAGCCCAACATAGTGGATGTCGATGGAGTAAACCGTTAAACTTTTTGCCACAATCAAGGTTTTACCTACCGGTGCAAAATAACTTAATAACGGTAAACTAACACACCAAGCAATAACTGCCCCCAACAAGAGACTAAGCCCGACATTCCAACCAATTAAATAACCTACACCAATTAAAGCCGGTGCAAATCCTAAACCAAAACCGATGATGTTAGCTTTCCCAAATACCAGCCATTTTTCAGTGGACACGGAAATAACTTTTAAACCAGTCTGCGCGAACTCCAAACCAGCGCCCAAACTGGTACCCACTAACATTTTATTAATATGAAATGTTTGTTTTTGACTTAGCTTTAAAACTTCAGATATTGCACGCGCTTCTGGAAAATAGAGTTGCGGCGTATTGATTAAAATTTTACGTAGAGGAATTGAAAACAAAATACCTAATAAACCTCCTAATAAAGCAATCGCACAATTTGCAAAATAAGGAAAATAATGCCAATAACCGATGATGACTAAAGCTGGAATAGTAAATACGATGCCTCCGGCAACTGCTTCACCGGCAGATGCCGCAGTCTGAATCAGATTCGCTTCAAAAATAGTCCCGTTACGGAATAAACGCAGTATGGCCATCGCCAATATAGCCGCAGGTATGGATGCTGAAGGTAAAATTCCAACTTTTAAGGCGAGATAAGTACTCGATGCAGCCAACACTATCGCTAAAAAAATCCCTAAGACGATTACTCTTAAGGTAATACCAAATTGTTGCTTACTATCAACTTGCATAGCCATTAAATAAAATCTTCTAGAATATAATTTCTTAATGCTTCTGGTATGCGTATTTTGCCTTCTTTAGTTTGATAATTTTCCATTAATGCCACTAAGGTCCGTCCCACAGCTAAACCAGAGCCATTAATAGTATGTATCAATTCAATTTTAGCGTTTTCTGGATTACGCCAACGTGCGGCCAAACGACGCGCTTGAAAAGATTCAAAATTACTACATGATGAAATCTCACGATAGGTATTTTGACTGGGTAACCACACTTCGAGATCGTAGGTTTTTGCTGAACTAAAACCCAAATCCCCTGTACACAAAGAAACTACACGGTAAGGTAATTCTAATTTTTGCAGTATAGACTCTGCATCTTGTGTTAATTCTTCTAAGGCTTGATAGGAGTTTTTAGGTTCGACAAAACGGATCAGTTCAACTTTTTCAAATTGATGCTGACGGATCATACCGCGTGTATCTTTACCATAAGAACCGGCTTCGCTACGAAAACAAGGTGTATGCGCAACGTATTTTTTAGGTAAATCTGACGCTGCGTAAATAGTGTCTCGGGCAAGATTGGTGACCGACACTTCTGCTGTCGGTATTAAATAAAAACCTTGCTCACCTTTTAAACTAAATAAATCTTCAGCAAAACTAGGTAATTGGCCCGTACCAATTAGGCTTTCAGTATTAGCAATATACGGCACATAAACTTCTTGATAGGCATGTTCTTTAGTATGGACATCTAACATAAATTGAATCAGTGCGCGTTGTAATCTTGCCAAGCGACCATACAAAACGACAAAACGCGATCCGGCAATTTTCGTGGCACTAGCAAAATCCATTAAGCCGTTTGCTTCGCCTAATGCAGTATGATCTTTTACGGAAAAATCAAAATTAGGCACTTTTCCCCAGTGACGTAATGTCTTATTTTGTGACTCATCTTGTCCAACCGGTACGCTTACGTGAGGCAGGTTTGGAATAGTCAAATAAATAGCGGACAACTCAGCAAGTATATCTTTGAGCTGACTTTCACACACTTCGCGTTGTTTTTTTATCCCTGCGACTTCTTCGAGTAAGGCAGTAATTGATTCCCCTTTCGACTTGGCTAAGCCTATAGCTTTCGCGCTGCGATTACTGGTATTTTGCAAAGTTTCAGTTTCAGATTGCAGTTCTTTGCGTCGGGCTTCTAAACGCGATATCAGGCGTATATCGAGTTGGTAACCACGATTAGCTAGCTGCTTAGCAATTTCTTCAATTTGGATATCGTTACGTAAATATTTCGGATCTAACATATAATGCCTAGATTGCTCTTTTTTAAAACGGTAAGCTGAAAGTAATTATGACGGTAAATATCATTGATGGCAAAGCGATTGCTCAACAAATACGTTTAGAACTTAAACATCGACTAGAAGAACGACGCAAAAATGACCTAATTACTCCCGGCTTGGCTGTGATTTTAGTCGGAGAAGATGTCGCTTCACAAATCTACGTACGTAATAAACGCGATGCCTGTCGAGATGTTGGAATAAATTCGATAGCCTATGATTTACCCAACTCTACCACTGAGATTGAATTACTCACATTGATCCGAGAACTGAATGTCGATCCTAAGGTGCACGGTATATTGATCCAACTACCTCTCCCGCCAAGCATTAATACAGCACATATTATAGAAAGTATCGATGCAAAAAAAGATGTCGATGGTTTTCATCCCACTAATTTAGGTCTATTAGCTCAAGGTCGCCCTTTTCTACGCCCTTGTACACCTTACGGCGTAATGCGTTTACTCGCATACGAAAAAATTCAACTAAAAGGTTTAAATGCCGTCATTGTTGGAACCTCAAACATCGTTGGCAAGCCTATGGCCTTAGAACTTTTAAATGCGGGCTGTACCATCACTCTTTGTCATAGTGCTACTCGTGATTTACAACATCATATCCGGAAAGCTGATATATTAGTGAGCGCCATAGGCAAAGCCGGCGTTATTCAAAGCCCTTGGATCAAACCTAAAGCTATTGTAATTGATATTGGCATTACGCGCTCACCCAGTGGAAAACTCCATGGCGATATCGAATTTTCCACGGCAAAAGAAATTGCCGGTTATATTACACCGGTACCGGGCGGCGTCGGTCCCATGACAGTCGCCATGTTATTAGAAAATACATTATTTGCTGCAGAAAATAATGTTAGCTAAATCTCTCAAACCGGTTATGGGATAAATTTTCAGTTAATTAAATAAAAAAATAGTTTTTGCTATAATTAAAAAAATTCGCCCGCTCCGTTTTTCAAATATTTTACCGAAGCAAATCCTGCCGCTAACAATATTTTTATCGCTGCCAGACTTCTCTGTCCGGAAAGACAATATAAAATGATAGTATCATTACGCTTTAATTCATTTAATCGACGGGGTAACTCTATTAAAGGAATTAATTTACCGCCGATATTTTTATCCTTATGTTCTACTTCAGAACGCACATCAACCAAGCAAGAATCACTTTTTTGTAATAAATGAATCAATTGCTGGGCAGAAATGGCGTAATTTTTTAATGCTATATCATCCTCCGCGCAGACAACTGCAGGAATTGGCTCATGTACAAACTCACCATAAACACATAACTGACAATCAGGATTCTTGCGCAAATAAATGTCTTTAAATGACATTGCTAATAGATCGACCATCATTAAACGTTTTGTTAAGCCAGTACCTAGGTTTAATATCCATTTGATTATTTCGGTCGCTTGAAGAATACCTAAGATACCAGGTAACACACCTATTACACCCTCACTTGCACAATTAGCCTTAGTATGAGAAATGGCAGATGGGAACAGGCAACGCAAACAAGGATTTTCTTGGTTGGCATGAAATACTGAACAATAACCTTGAAATTGTCCTGCACTCGCATAGACATAAGGTTTGTTAAACTTAAAACACGTATCGTGGATTAAATAACGTGTAGCAAAATTATCTGAGCCATCAGCAATAATGTCATATGGGCTAATCAACTCATCTGCATTGTCTGGTGTGAGTTTTTCTGTAGAGGAATTCACTTCAATACATGGATTAAGCGCAAGAAGTTGTTCTCTTGCTGAAATTGATTTTGCTTGGCCCAAATGCTGCTCGCGATAAAGTATTTGTCTGTGTAAATTAGTTAGTTCCACATTATCATGGTCAACAATTCCCAATTTACCAACGCCGGCTGCTGCTAAATAAAGCAGTAAAGGTGAACCCAAGCCGCCGAGCCCTATACACAATACACGTGCATCTTTAAGTTTTTTCTGTCCATCCAGCCCTACTTCAGGTAATTTAATTTGTTGGGCGTAACGCATTATTTCATCAGCAAAAAGGTGAGTATGCATCATCTTAGTCGATTTATTTGTCGTGAAAATTCTTGAATTGCCGCATAAGGATCGCGTGCTTGTGTAATCGCTGAAATAACAGAAATCCCTTCCACTTTGGACTTTACAATATCCGGTAAACGTTCAAGGTTAATCCCACCAATCGCAACCAATGGATAAGAAAGTGTTCGTTGCCAACACTTTAATTGCTCAATGCCTTGCGGTTGAAATGACATTTCTTTGCTGTTGGTAAAATAGACCGGTCCACAAGCAATGTAAGATGGATTATTGGCATGAGCTCGTGCCACTTCATAATAACAATGGGTACTGACGCCTAGATATAATCCAGAATGATAAATCGCGTCGATATCCGCATCATGTAAATCTTCTTGGCCCAAATGCACGCCCGTTGCCTGCAAACGAATAGCCAATTGCCAATAATCATTAATGAATAGCTTGGCTTGATATTTTTTTGCAAGAAGAACACTACGCTTAATTTCTTTTTCTAAAAATAATTCGTTCGCTTCTTTAATACGTAATTGAATACACTTTACACCTTGCCTTAATAATCTTTCTACCCATAGACTGCTATCAACAATAGGATATAAACCTGTGATACACGACTTAAAAATATTTGGTAATTTTAATACAGGCTTTTCGCAAACATAAGGAAGATCGATTTGCTCTTCTGGCCATCCATTATGAAAAAATTTTAGCGTTTGATTTTCTGTATACGCTTTACGTAAACCACGCTGCACATACATTTTTGCAATAATCATCGCATCCTTGAGCGAATAGTTACGCACCAAACAGGCGGCAATAACGGTAGAAAAAATAGTTTTCGTAATGAGTGTTTGTTTGGGTAATCGTGGCGTGGCCATCCAAAACGATTCTTCCTGATTACTCCAATAATCTTGGCAAAAGTAATCTTTTTTTAATTGATTTGCTTCTATTATTAATACGCTTTTAGCACCCCATTCTAACAAGCGCTGCGCGGCTTCTTGTATATCTTGATAAGTATTAAGCGTGATATCTAATAAATTTTCCACATCCATTGAATTGCAGATAACAAGATCCGCAAAGGGAAGTAACTTTATAAAATTGATGTTAGGTTCAGTGTACTTTGTTATTATCTCAATTATCGTTGCGGATTGAACATTAAAATTTTTCAGTGTTTCTAAATCAATCGTATCCCTGTTCGCTGCCGGATCTGAATAATCGATGATTAATAGCTTTGCTTGTTTCATACTTTATTTTCTTGCTGCCAAAAGGGCGTATCAATTAATGATGTACTGGGATGAGCGACATTTCTTTCTGGCATTATTCCTGCCCTATATGCCTCATGCCCAGCGATAATTGCATGACGAAATGCCTGTGCCATGGCGACGGGTTGTTGCGCAAGCGCAACTGCGGTATTAAGTAACACACCATCAAACCCTAATTCCATTACTTGCACCGCATCAGAAGGTTTGCCAATACCCGCATCAATAATCAAAGTAATACCAGGTAATCGGCAGCGTAATATTTCTAAGGCATATGGATTTAACACGCCTTTACCGGATCCTATCGGCGCCGCCCAAGGCATTAAAATTTTACAACCCACATCGACAAGCTTTTGGCATATCACTAAATCATCTGTGCAATAAGGAAAAACATCAAAACCTTGTTCAACTAAAATTTTCGCAGCTTTAATTAATTCGAGAGGATCTGGTTGTAAGTTATACTCATCACCGATTACTTCTAATTTTATCCAAGAAGTATTAAATAATTCTCGTGCTATTTCTGCTGTGCGAATCGCCGTATTGGCATCAGCACAGCCCGCTGTATTTGGCAAAAGATGACAATTTAAGTTTTTCACTGCTTGCCAAAAAGATTCCCCTCCCTTTTCTAAGGGTGTTTGGCGCTTGATGGATAAAGTAATAACCTGTGTACCCGACGCCTGAATAGCCGCTGCCATCACCGCAAATGAGGGGTAGTGAGCGGTTCCTAATAGCAAACGACTATGTAAAGTTTTTCCGATTAAATCCCACATATCTACCCCCCTTGCATGGGAACTAAAATATCTACGCAATCATTTGCTTGTAAAAAACTTGTTTTAAAATCTCTGCGTGGAACCAGCTGATTATTTAGGGTGACAGCAACATGTTGCTCAAGTTGAGCATTTTGTATTAAAAAATCATACAAATTTAATCCGTTTTCAATTGTATAGGTTTTATTATTCAGCAAAACATTTATCATAAGCTTTCCAAAGTTCTGGATATTGAAGATCTTGTTGATTAATTCCACGCAAAACTTCTTCTACTAAAGCAGGTGCAATCAAATAACCATGACGATATAGTCCATTGATTGCTATTAATCCAGCTGCGTGTTTCATACAAGGTAAATGTGTGGGTAAACTGGGGCGACAATGGCTCACGGTCTTAATGATGCGCGCTTCGGCAAAACCAGGATGTAAATAATAAGCGGCTGTCAATAACTCCAAACTCGTACGCACTGAAATGGAACTATAATCTTCCGATTCAACTTCACTCGCGCCGATTAAATAAATGTTTCCTGGCCTAGGAACAATATATAAACTATAACGAGGATGTAAAAAACGAATTGGTCGCTGCAATTGCACATCGGGTGCATATAAGTAGATTAATTCTCCACGCACCGCACGTAAATCGGTAAAAACTGTGCGCGCACCCATCCCCCGACAATCGAATACGTAATCAAATTTATAGGTTTTTTTCTGTGTAATTATTTGCCTAGATACCAATGATGTAACGTGTGTGTTGAAAAAAAATGTAACGCCTTGTGCCTGCAAATATTTTTTTAAACTACTCATAACTAACTGACAATCTATTTGCGCTTCATCGGGAAAATAATACGCTGTCTCAAATTTAGCAAGTGCAGGTTCAAGTTGAGTTAAGGATTCTTTAGATAAATGCTGAAAGTAATCATTTAATGCTAATTTATTATTGATACGTCGAGAAAAATGCTGCCATTCGGCTTTATCATATGGATGATGAACGACGATACACCCGACTTGTTGAAAATAAGTAGGTTCTGATAATTGTTTCAGAATAGTAGGCCAATAGGATGCAAGCGATTCTTGGCCTAGCTGAAAAATCATCGGGTCAGCTTTATCGCATTCAGAAAATGGCGTTAATAAACCCGCCGCAGCTGAACTGCAATTACTATCACCTTCATGCTCATCAAAAAGTGTGACTTGCCAACCGATATTATGTAATGCCAATGCCAGCAACCGACCCATAATGCCCATTCCAACAATACCGGCTTGCATCGTCATTAGCTCGCAAGACAATTCGCAACAGAGGCTACTTCCGAGTAGGGAACTTTTGGTAAAAATTGATTGGTATAGCAATCAGCTATAGCAAAATGTTCATCGACGATCTTTAAGTGTTTGGCATAACGGCCTACCTTATCCCAATCGCGTTCAACGTTTAATAAAGTACGGGAAAAAAACGGTAAGCTATGCATGAAAATCTTTCGATATAGGGGTGTGCGCAATTGCGGTTTAGCTTGGCATAATAATTCATAAGCTTCTTCTGGTTGTTCCGTAGTCAATGCCGCAGCACGTTGTGTTGCTTTAAGAAAAGATTGAATTAATTCAGGCTTTTGTAATGTTTGCTCAGGAACAATAAATTGCACTGAGCAAAAACAACAGCAACCTAAACCTGCGAGCTGATCGATACGCAAAAACACGGTTTCACCGCGTAGATGTTCTAGTTCAAGTTTTTGAAAGTTGCTGAAACCAATACCCGTATCAATAATGTTACGACAGATGGCATCAGTGACATTCATGCCTATGCGTACGGTTTCATAACTATTTTGATCAATACCGGCAAGCTTCGCTAAATCATCAATAATTTTCTTACCAAACTCGCCAATGTAGCCTACGCGTTTGTTCACAATGTCATGAAAGTGTCGAATCCCACTTGATTTTAAGGCAATCAACCCGGTAGGTGGTTCATCCAGCAGTGTACCAATAGAGGTTACTGGGTATCCTTTCGCTCTAGCTGCAACTGTATGGATCATCGCTTTCACGCCAAAATCCACAGTTCCTAAGCCGACTAATTCTGTTACATCGCTAGGATCGTTGGGTTCAAGTATGGCTAATTTAATAGCTTCTTGCGCATAAAATCCTAATTGCTGCGCGACAATAATCGGTGCATGGTAAGGATTGGTATACCAATTAAGTAATAAGCTAACTCGGGATTTTAATTGTGACATTGCCATAACCTCTCATTTGATAAATAAAAAAGGAGATGGCAAAAGGTAAACACCCATATAAGAAATATATGGAATGAATTTTTTGAAGGCGATCCTTACGCTGATATGAATCAGTTCAAGTTCGACGGGTCATAATCTCAGCCGTTTCCGACACCCCGCGCCATCTAATCAAACAAGTTCTACCTTAAATTTAATTTCTTGTCTTGTCAAATCCATAATCGATTCTGAATCTAACTTATTCCAATAGAATATTGCTTTAATAAATAACTAAACACTGCTAATATCGCCATGGCTTCTCCACCTTCGGGTCGACCTGGTCTGGTATTAACATTGTATGCATTAAAATCAAAGTGTAACCACGTCGTCTCTTCACTAATAAAACTACGCAAAAACAACGCCGCTGTAATGGCACCCGCAAAAGGAGAAGATCCACAATTATTTAAATCAGCAAATTTGCTATCCAGTAATTTTTGATACGGTTTATATAAAGGTAAACGCCATACCGGATCCTGTTGTTGTTGACTGTGCTGAATAATCTCATGCGCCAATTGTTCTTGGTCGGTAAAAAAGGCACTTATTTCTGTTCCGACTGCACCTCTTGCGGCACCGGTTAAGGTAGCAAAATCAATCAACAATTCTGGACTTTCACTATCCGCTTCACACAACGCATCCGCTAAAATAAGTCGACCTTCAGCATCGGTATTTCCAACCTCTACAGTTAAACCATGTCGAGTCTGAATAATATCACCCGGTTTATAGGCGTTGCCGGCAATCAAATTTTCTACTGCAGGAATTAATAAACGTAAACGCACCGGTAACTGATATGCCATAATCATTTCAGCTAAGCCGATTGCATTCGCTGCCCCACCCATATCCTTCTTCATCGCCAGCATATTGCCGCTAGACTTTAAATTATATCCACCCGAATCAAAGCACACGCCTTTACCCACTAAGGTAACTTTTGGATGTTTGCTATCACCCCACTTTAAATCAACTAAACGTGGTTCATGACAACTCGCTTTACCAACAGTATAAATAGCGGGATAGTTAGCCGTTAATAAATCTTCTCCGACTATTTGAGTCACTGTCGCATGATATTTTTTGCCGATCTGAAATACATTTTCTACGAGTTCCGCGGGATCCATATCATCCGCTGGTGTATTGATTAGATCACGAACTCTATAAATCGCCTCAAGTTTTATCATTAATTGGACATGATTCTTTTTTGCAATAAGCAATTGTACTAAGGGCCGAGTTGATTTTTTATATCGAGTAAATTCATACGCACCCAAACCCCATGCTAAAGCGATTTGCTCTAGTAATTTAGGTTTATCTATACCTTCAACATGGTAATGTCCTTCGGGTAGTACAGTGGGTAGCAAACCGAAGGTCCAGAAATCCGATGCATCATTACATATCAAGAGAACCTGTTGCAGTTGCCCTGCTGCTCCAGGAAGTAAACTATAACTTCCTGGTTTTGCAATAAAATTAATGGACTGTAACCATTGCTGTGTGATTTTTGTCTGTTCCGCTAACCAAGCTGGCCATAGCTCAGGCAAAATAGCCGTAATAGGAATCGATCGCGAGGATTCATGAATAAAACAATTAGACACTTAAAACCTCCCGTGCTGAAACATAAGGCTTATCAAATACATGCGCCACTGCTTGATGTGTGATACGACCACGTGAAATATTCAAGCCATTCCGTAAATTGATATCTTCAGCCAACGCTTTGTAAATGCCTTTATTCGCTAGGGCCAAAATATAAGGAAGTGTGGCATGCGTCAAAGCAAACGTAGAAGTACGTGGCACTGCACCCGGCATATTACTCACGCAATAATGAACAATGTCATCCACAACATAAGTAGGATCCGTATGTGTTGTCGGCCGACTTGTTGCAAAACATCCCCCTTGATCGATCGATACATCCACAACGACTGAACCAGGGCGCATTTTATTTAATAAATCTCGTGTCACAATTTTTGGCGCTTCTGCCCCGGGTACTAACACCGCACCTATTAATAGATCTGCTAATGGTACATACTTCTCTATTGCATCTTGAGTGGAAAAAATAGTATTCAGCTGTCCACCAAATTGTAGATCTAATTCTTTCAGCTTAGCAGCCGATTTATCCAACACGGTGACTTGGGCTTCTAAACCTAATGCCATTCGAATAGCATTACTACCCACAACTCCGCCGCCTAATACAACTACACTCGAGGATGAGACACCTGGAACACCCGATAATAAAATACCACGCCCTCCTTGTGCCTTCTCTAAACAATGTGCGCCAGCTTGTATCGACATGCGTCCCGCTACTTCACTCATAGGTGCTAACAAAGGTAAACCACCTCGTGCATCGGTGACTGTTTCATAGGCAATAGCCGTACAATTAGAAGCTAATAATAATTCTGTTTGTTTTTTGTCGGCGGCTAAATGTAAAAAAGTAAATAAAGTTTTTTCTTCATTTAAATAAGCACATTCTTGTGGTTGCGGTTCTTTAACTTTAAGGATCAAATTGCCTTGCTCGAAAACTTCTTGCGCGCTATTAAGTATAGTAGCACCTGCTTCTTCGTAATCACTATCTGAAATATCAACACCATTCCCTGCATTCGTTTCAATGAATACTCGATGGCCATGATCAGTCAGTTCGCGAACGATAGATGGGACAATAGCCACTCGATATTCATTGTTCTTAATTTCTTTAGGAACGCCAATATGCATATTAACTCCACATTAAAGGATGTTATCAGGTTTGTACGCTTCCTTGTGTAACTCATCCATTGCGCGCTTCCAGAGGCGCACAAGCATCTTAAGGTGCCCTTCATCTAGGACTACACTTGGAACCCATCACAAAATACACGGGTTTTATAAAAAGTCCATTATATAGTGTACTTTCTTTAACAAAAATATGAAAAATGAAAATGCCATTTAAAATGAAAGCAACTATTTATCATTAATGTTTTTTAACATTAAATGATATAAATGTTTTTTTTCCTCTTCGTTCAAACCGGACTGCTTTCCTTGTTGTAATAGCTTATCGATCTGTCCTTCTGCGGCTGCTTTTTTTAAATGCTTAAGTAAATCGTGAAATTCAGCTTGCACACCGGTCTCGGGGATAGCTAAAGAATAATTTATCAATTGTTTGAGAATTTTATAACGAGCTTCATTTTCTCGCCAATATTCTAGCAACATAGCACTGGTTAGTTCTGGATTTTGTTTGAGTAGTAAAAATAATTGAACTAAAAAATCACTACCAGGCAATTCTAAATTGCTTAATGTTTGACATTGCTTGTCGGAAAGTGATTTAACGATTTGCGGGAACTGCACTAATAAGGCAATCGCCAAACGCATCGGCGAAGAACGATTGGCTGTATTAGGCTTTGGTATTTTTTTTGACATTTTTTTTATTATATGGCTTTTATCATGCACGGTAACTTTTTTTAATGTCACCACATCCATATTAACTAAAGTGGCCAATTGTTCAAATAATTTATGCTGCATAATACCCACCGCTACCTTTTCAATCAGCGGAACGGCTAGCTTCGCCAGGCGTGCTTTACCTTCTAATTGATTAATATCAACTTGCGTTAACAAATAACCAAATAAAAATTCTCCCAAAGATTGTGCTTGCTGCAACCTAGCAATAAATTCAGTGCGACCTTCTTTTTGTATCAAAGAGTCTGGATCCTCACCATTAGGTAATAATAAAAAACGTAGTATGTAGCCATCTGTTAACAAATCTAAGCTTTGCTCAAGTACACGCCATGCCGCTTTTTTTCCGGCAATGTCGCCATCAAAACAAAAAATTATTTCCTGTGTATGACTCATCAGTCGACTTATTTGATCCTGGCTGGTTGCAGTGCCCAAAGTTGCAACAGCAAAAGGAAGATCCGCTTGAAACAACGCTAAGACATCCATATAACCTTCAACCACTAGGATGCGTTCAAGCTGACGATTTGCCTGAAATGTTTCATAAAGACCATACAGTTCTTTACCTTTATGAAAAAGCGTAGTTTCAGGCGAATTCAAATATTTGGGTTCCTGTTGCGCCAAGACGCGACCACCAAACCCAATGACGCGTCCCCTTCTATCACGTATCGGAAACAAAATTCGATCCCGGAAACGATCATAATAGCCTTGGCCTTCGGATTTTTTGACTAATAAACCTGCTGCAAATAAATTTTCGGTGTCGTTAAACGTTTTAAGCAATGTATCCCAAGCCGCTGGTGCATAACCTAAGTTAAATTTCTTAGCTATCTCACCCGATAGTCCGCGTTGTTTTAGATAATTAATAGCGAATGTATTATGTCGTAATTCTTTGGCATAGAATTGCGCCACCTCTTCTAACAAACCATAAAGATTAGAAGAAGCTTTATAAGTTTCTTGATGTTTTGCATGTTGCGGAACTTCCATACCCATTTGTTCCGCTAAGGCGTTCACCGCTTCAACAAAACTTAGTTTTTCATATTCCATTAAAAAACTGAGCGCATTCCCGCCTACAGAGCAACCAAAACAATAGTAAAATTGTTTTTCTGGCGTAACAGTAAAGGAAGGTGTTTTTTCGGCGTGAAAGGGGCAGCAGGCAATATAATTTTTACCTTTTTTTCGCAATGGGACGCGTGCATCAATAAGCTGCACAATATCTACGCGCGCTAGTAGCTCATTAATAAATTCCTGTGGGATGGGTGCTAGTGACATATTTATGTACTCTTCGCACTTGAATCTTTGTCTGTATTACAGCTCAAGAAGAAATAGACGAATTTTTAAGTCAACCGTGCTTTAATTTTTGCGCTAATTTGCGCCATGTCAGCACAACCTTGTAATTTGTCTTTCAGTTCTGCCATGACCTTTCCCATTTCCTTTACTGAAGTAGCACCTACTTTTGTGATAGCTTCAGATACAATACGATCAATGTCTGCTTCACTTAAAGGTTCTGGTAGATAGGTTTGAATAATCTTGACTTCTAAACGCTCTTGATCGGCTAAATCATCACGTTTAGCCTGATCATACTGAGCAATAGAATCGCGACGCTGCTTAATCATTTTATTCAGTATCTGTGTAATACGCGCATCATCTAGTTCAACGCGTTCATCCACTTCAACCTGTTTAATCGCTGCCAAAATGAGTCGTACCACACCCAAACGTTGCTTATCGTGTGCTCGAAGAGCAGTCTTCATATCGTCCTGAATTTGCTGTTTGAGAGAGGTAGTCATACCGGTATTAATGCTTACGCTTTGTTTTAGCTATGAAGCAAGGATTATCACGCATCAAGCGCTTGCGACAACGCTTGACTGCTGCTGCAAAGCGACGCTTGCGTGCTTCAGTGGGTTTCTCGTAGTATTCACGACGACGCACTTCAGCGAAAATACCTGACTTTTCACAGGCACGCTTATAACGGCGGATGGCCGACTCGAGTGTTTCGCTGGTTTTAAGTATTACGCCGGGCATGTAGTGCACTTCCTCAATTAAAGTTAAAATAGGTGCTAATTCTAACCAGCAATCCATAAAAATGCAAAGTTTCTATTCAAAACAAACCGATTTCCATCTAAAAAACATACATTGTGTATTAGGGATTGAGACTTCCTGCGATGAAACCGGTATCGCTCTCTACCATGGCCAAAAAGGCCTCATGGCGCATTCGTTATATAGCCAAATTGAGCTACATAATCAGTATGGTGGCGTCGTTCCAGAACTCGCCTCACGCGACCATATTCTTAAAATATTACCCTTACTACAAGAAACTTTGGCAGTCGCCAATCTCACGCTCTCATCTATCGATGGCATTGCCTATTGTGCAGGCCCTGGCTTAGCCGGGGCTCTATTGGTCGGTGCGGCTTTTGGACGTAGTTTAGGCTGGGCACTCGGAGTTCCCACCTTAGGCGTACACCATATGGAAGCCCATTTGCTCGCGCCTATGCTAGAAGAACATGTCCCAGAATTTCCATTTATTGCCCTATTAGTTTCTGGTGGGCATACCCTGCTAGCACAAGTAAATGGTATCGGCGACTACAAGATTCTAGGCGAAAGTTTAGATGATGCAGTAGGAGAAGCTTTTGATAAAACCGCCAAATTATTAGGTTTAAATTACCCAGGTGGCCCTGCCATCGCTACATTAGCTGAACAAGGCCAAGCTAAACAATACTCTTTTCCACGGCCTATGGTAAATAGACCGGATTGCGATTTTAGTTTTAGTGGATTGAAAACATTTGTAAGTACAACATTAAAAAATAGCAATCAAACTGAACAAACTAAAGCAAACATTGCTCACGAGTTTCAAGCAGCTGTAGCGGATACCTTAGTTATAAAAGCCATGCGCGCTTTAAAGCAAACGGGCCTGCGTCGTTTAGTAATCGCAGGTGGCGTAGCTGCCAATATTTGGCTCCGAAAAGAACTCACCAAAATGGCAGCTAAGCATGACTTCATACTTTACTATCCACGACCCAGCTTCTGCACAGATAATGGGGCAATGATTGCTTATTTAGGTTATCGTCGCTTGAATTTAGGTCAAAGCGATAATTTAGGCATAAAAACCATTGCACGTTATCCTTTAGATCAGTTGGATTAACTAGACTAAAATTTTCAATTACCGAAACAACAATCAACTTGTCTATCCTGATTTAGAGGAGGAAAAGAGGTGAGAGAACAATTAACTATTAAATTAAGTAAAGCCTCTTCTTCATTATTGAGCTTGGCACAAAATAACAGTATTTTTCTTAAACTACTTTTACCCTCAGCATCAAAATTAAATATTAATCCAGAATCTTTTAATTTCTCATATATACCGGATATAGTTATATTATCAGGTAACTCATCCTTTTTATAAATCGATAAAAACTTATTAACAGGTTCCTTATAATTTCGGTTCCAAGCTCCAGCAAAAAATCGATGCATCATCCCTCGCCACCCATTACCTTTAGAATAATCTTTTAATAAAGCCATGCAGGTTTTTATCGGATCTTGCTCATAAAAGTTGATATAATCAGGAATATTTTCTAAGTCTAACTCCCTGCCTGGTAGCTTTGCTGACACAGTCAATTCCTTGAATTGCTCTTTTTCTTCAGACATCAAACTATTTTGCAATAAATAAGCTAATATAATATTAATTTCAGAAACAAGAAAACTTAGATCAATATTTTTTTCTTTAAAAAATTGAATACTCGCTTTAATAGCTTGCCAATAATCATTAAAAGACCCCGTTGCTACTTCTTTACTATTCGTCGCGCATTGAAAATTTTGCTCGACATTAGCTTGTAATGAGCTTGAGGGTTGATTTATATCTTCCTTATCTAATCCTGATTCAGTTTTAATTCTTTCGAATTTTTTTTCGGTATTATTTATAAGTTGTTCATTACAATTAAACAATTTAATTAAGTTTAATTTGAGGAGTTCTTTTTCCCCATAAATGTCTTTTATTAATCTTTTATTTCTTTTTAATAAAACTTCGTCATCTATAGTAAGAAAAAGTTCGACGATCTTATCAAAAATAGTTAAATTTTTTTCAGCTAATGCTTTGGCTCCAGGAAATCGAGATGCATTTAAATAATATGAAGATTTTTCCATTTCGCCACAAATAGTAATATTACAACCGGAAATATGATTAATTAGGGGAGCCTTATCATTCGGAATAATGACTTGGGTATTAGTCAGATCAATCCCCAATTGCTGCAGGGAAAACAACGAAACAGCAATATTATCTTTTGGCGCATCAAAAAAAGCATTAAAAATGGAAATATACTTGACTTGTCCTTCGAATACTCTGGGGCAAGTATCCCAACCTACACTTTCTTCTGGTTGCCTATTGTCAATTTGTATGCATCCTACCGCTTTTAACAAAACTCCTTGAGCCATCTTATATAAATTATTAGCTATTGAACCCTCAGGCTTAGAAACAATAAAAATTTTATTATCGTAAGTTATTGCAAACTCAACCGCACCTATTTGATTGGAATATTGGCCCACTTGATAAGTAAAACTATCAGTCGATAAAAGTTTTTTCTTATAATAAGGTACTTTCAATTCATCTGATGTATCGATTAAGCCAAAACCTAAACTTAAATTGAGCTCTCCCAATTTTTTTCCATAAATTAATTGATTTTCTTTTCTGAGCTGATCTTGCTTAGACAAGTATTCATGTATACTTTGTTGACTCTCCTGGTTTATTTGCGCAGACTTGTTGCTCGTAACCGACAATACTGTAAGGTTATCTCTTGCCTCCGCTGTTTGTAGCGGATCTAAACTCTTAGAGGTTTTTTCTGGCGTATCAGAATTTTTTTTTATCAAATCTGTAGCGATACAAGCTGCCTTTAATCTTTTTTCGGCATATTCTAATTTTTCTTTAGAGGGAGATAAAAGATTCTTTATATGTTTTTGTAAGGGATCCGTTAAGTCTGTAGCAGAAATATTTTTAAGTTTAATCGGCATATAAT